>JAPYZD010002101.1:0-24451 GCA_030522725.1 Ichneumoninae sp. B BG-2022a | reverse complement strand
GAAAAAAAAAACCCAAACTTATTCGGGAGGATTCTCTTCCGAGCGTCAAACTTCTCATCCCCCCCTCGATCCTCCACTCTGCGCGTTCGCGCTCCCTCCACCTCGATATTTTCAAACCCTTCCCATCAGCGTTCAACGTCCTCCCCCCTCGGCACCCCCCACTCGCGGCTCGTGTCTTTCTCGCTCTTTTGGTTCGCCTTCGGAGCGTTCGCCTCTTTCACTCTTTCACTCAACTATCCTATACACCGGTTCTCTCGCGATCCTCCACGGGTTTCAAACTCCCTCTATATATCCTCCTGGTCCGGCCGTCCGTCGGTCGGTCCCCGTGTGTCAGCTTCAAAGCTCTATACCTGTCGGGTTGGTGCAGTGCACTCTTATCCGGAGCACGAGACGGGCCGGTGAACGGAGAACGCGAGTATACATTATATTATTATCCACACACGCACACACACACCGCACACACACAGACAAGTTGGAAAGAGTGATAGAAGAAGTCGGTCGCTTCTCTCGGAATATAAGCGCAGATAAGCGAGAGGAGGCGAATAAGCGAAGAAGCGAAGAAGCCGAACGAAGTTGGAAGCGGAGAGGAAGAGCCCGAGGCTGCACATACGACTGCAGACCGGCATCAGTGAATAACCGGGCGAATCGGCTGTACCGCGAAGCTGTGTACTGAGAGAACAAGAGCTGGGACGGAAAGAAGATAGGAAGGAAGGAGGTGAGAAACCGTACGAGCCGTATAGGAAGAAGGGAGAGAAGGAGAGTGCGAGACGAGTGCGAGCAGCATCGCGAAGGATAAGGACTGGATGTATATATATATATACATATATATATATACAGGTACTCACACTCTACCTGCAGGCCTGCTACCAGGGTCACTACCCTTCCAGCGGTGGCAAGGTCAGCCGCAAGATCGTCCCGATCGACGCCGAGCCCGAGCGCGGATCGAGGGATAGAAACGAGTGACTGAGATCAGACACGCGCACGCGACACTCCTCTTCCCGCGTATCCCGATAGACAAGAGATTTATCTCGAAGCGGAGGATAAGCGATTCGCGTCGGACGTCATTATCGATAAGGGCAGTTAAAGCGACGACGGGGAGACCGAGGATCTGTAATACGGATCGAGGTGCTCGCACTCGGCGTTAATTGGATCTATCCGCGGAGAAGATCGATCGATCGGCGCCGGCAGAGAGCTCCGCCGATATCGATAACAGGCGGCTGGTCTTCAGGGATGAACAGGAGGACGCTCGAAGTATAGAGGACATTTTTTTGAGACTTCGAAATCGTGAGTTTTTGGCTATAAGATATTTAAGATTCTCTTTTTTTATTTAAAAAAATGTTTTTGAGGCTTTTGAGAGTGTTTCGTATTTTTTAAATTTATTCTTTTATTTTATTTGTTTGTGATATTGAAAGGGTTGGGATTTAAATTTAGGACGGTAGAGGAGTGAATTATTCGGGGTGGACAAAGGGCGTGAATTTTTTAAGGGCCCCGGCAGATTCGTCCGGTCTATTATTCATACCTCATCGAACCGCACAATCGACAAGGAAGTCTGATTCACTCCGGCACGGAAATTCCGTACTCCGGAGTGACGAACGCTGCGCGAGGGGGTCACGCTCGGTTTTCACTGTCAAAAGGGAACACGATATACGTGACCCGCCGCTGGCCTAATTCCACATACGAAACTCGTCGTGAATGCCAGTCAGACGATATTCGTGGCTCTGTTAATGCTGCAGTGCATAGAGAAGTAGAGTGATTTTTTAATCGATCGAAAATTCATTCTTTTTGCTTGTCAATTTTTTTTTGCATATATTAAACAATATAGGTGAAGTTTAGTCTTCTGTATTTCGACATTCAAAAAATAATATGTGATATGTGATTTTTACTATCCTTCCATGTTTTATTAATGCTTCGGACACGAAAAACTTTTCGCCAGAGGTAAATCGCGAATTAAAAAAAATTACGAAAGCTTGGAATGAATTTTTCTATGAAATCAATGCAATCTGACTGGAAGGTCACGCTGCGAATTGTCTCCGAATTTTTCGAACACATTTTATTTTATTTATTTAAAAAGTTAAATCCACATCGGAAATTTCACAGGCGAACAGACGAAAAGTCGCTAAATACAATACAATTTTTTTAGCACGGACGGAACCGGTAAAAACAAGCTATTTTGTGCTTACATGAAATGTATTTATACATTTACGTGTATATATTTTTTCTTTTCGTAAGATTCGAGCCTGTGTAATGTGCAAGCAACCATGCAGTCGTCACGGAACGATAATCGATAATCGTGCGAGAGACGTTGAATAAAAAAAAAGATCGATTAGGTCGCGCAGACAGTACATCAAGCCGAACGGGCGTGACCGCAAACACCAAAAGTGGATACCTATGAGCTTTTTGATCGCTCGCTCACTCGTTCGTCCGTACCGCGTGTGGGACTCTGAATGAATCCGTGTAACGGTATTGAAAACGGTCCAGCGAGTGAGCCAATGTCCAGTCGAGCAGCTTCCGAATTCTTCAAGGCCTTGAGAACGCCTGGTCACGGTCTCCCGCGGCTCGAACATCGCCTATAGGCAAGAATAAAATAATTATCCTATATTCCAATTTTTCTCCCATAAAGAAATAAAAAAATAAAAAAATAAAAATAACAAAAGTAAATAAAAAAAATTAAGCTACAGTGGTTTTTGTTTTTGACTGTAAAAAAATTGCATTTCCCGGTTACATGAGAATTATACATTTTTTTCACATAATTATTGATAAGACAAGAACAAAATAATTATCCGAACTTAAAATTTTTCTCACATTTTTCAGAAAATAATAGAAAACGAAATGAAAAATTAAACTGTAGTGATGTCTGTTTTCAATTATCATTTTTTTAATTAATTTTTTCACATAATTGTTAGGTAATAATGCGGTGCGGTATCGGTCGGATTATTACGCGAAAAGTATGTAGCGCCGGAATTACTACACGCTCGAGGTCTCATCGAATCGTCGTCACGGTTCGACGATTCTTCGTCCTGCACGATGCGCTATGGTATCTTTCGAGCGATTTATCTTGTGAGCCCGGTCGTTGATCGCCGCAGCTCGATTGTGTAATGGCGTTGAGGATTCTATCGATGGCAATAAAAAAATACATATACATATTTCAAATCTTACGAGACGCATATGAAATATGAAATATTTTAATCACCGAACCTGTTGCCGATCGGCAGACTGTTCCGGCTTCGCGACTCTTTGACCGGAGTCGTTTCGAAGTGTGTCAACGAATGAGAACAAACGTCGCAAGATCGAGAATTTTACTGTTATTTTATTCATACGGAATCCCGAGGCGCACTAAATTCTTTACAATATCTATCGTGGCTTCTGAGAATCTGTGGGTGTGAACTTCATGAACGAAAAAAAAATACTCGATTCTTCCTGAAGCTCTCGACATACGGAACGGCCGAAGTATATTCACCTCACAGACTCGGCAAATATTAGTGCAGCTTCAAAGATATCCCACCAAGGAAAACATCGCACCATTATCCTGCCAGTGATTTTTATAATATTTTTTTTCCTCTTTCTGTAAACGGACCACGACCATGCGCGAGTTCGTGTCCTGTTAACGGTACGAAAGCTTGTTTGCCAGCCTCTGCTATCCTTTCGTACGGATGAAATATTAGGAAAAAAAAGGAACGGTACGAGCTGTGCTAACTGTCGAGGGAACACGTGGGACGCCTCGGTTTATTTATACATCCATGCTTCCGCGATTCCGTCGACTTTTATCCGAGCTGCACGCAGAATCCGATTTTATCGACGGAGGTAAATCGAATCGGTCGATGAATTTTATTATCTTGCATTTTTATTTTTTTCTTTCATTTTTTGACGAATTAAACTATTTGATATTTGACTATCCTAATATTATATTTTTACCATTTAAATTATCAATATTCGAGATAATACGAAATTATGAATATGTTAATAATTTCATAAAGGGGACAGTGCGAGAGAAAAAAAATACAATAATATTCTCTTCAATTGCCTCACAACCTGTTCGCCTTATTTTTTTTTCCAGTCTTCGTCCCCGCTTTGTATCACCATGGATTACGAAAAAAGCAAGTTGGAATTGTTGTCTCTGAGATGAGCGGTGGATAACTATCGAAGATTGCACGCGATTACACATGCCATCTATCGGGAATGGTATTTCAGCCTCGCTCCTAATAACATTCCGCTGTCACACAAGCGGGTATGATAAGGAACGTAATTTCCTCTAATAAGGAAGGGCGGTCTCTGCTCCCGATGCATGGAGACTTTTTACTCGACGATCTCTGTGTCTCAGCCGCGATCCAATTGAGCTACATGATAATTATCGCACTGCCTCGCCGCGTGCTACGCGACGGTGCTTTAGCGTTACGATGATCGCGCATGAGAATTATGATAGGGCAACATGCGCCGGTGGAGCTCGTTATACCTCACACTCTCCGCGTCGAAATTACAGCGGTGCGTAAATTATACACCCTGTCTAGGCAGTTTAAGCGTCGTTTCGCTTGTTTTTACGTCCCGATTAATTGTTACGTCGAAATCGAGTTTGATCTTCGACGAACAATCGAGTCGATAAATGGACAGGCACAAAAAACACCGTAAGAAAAATGAAGAAAAATTATTGTTAGGTAGGCGAATAGGTCGGGATTCGATAAATGAACCCGCCTTAATCCGATCGACTCTACGTCACTTAAAAAAATTCAACGCAATGTACAACACAAGCAATAGGATTTTCATGGATTAAAATTGAGAATTTCGTTGATAAAAATTGCGAATTTCGTCGAGCAAATTTTTTTTATATTTATAGATAAAAAAAATGTGATCGACATAATTCCGGTATAACCTGGAAACCTGAAACAAACAGACAACGATCACGACGCCGATTATAATATTTTCCGGTATGATGAACTTAGATCCTGGCAAAAATTACGCGATGTTCGGGTAATATTTTTGCTATCGAAAATTACCATATTTTATAGCACAATGGGTTGAGTCTAATACAAATATTTACCAGGATATCGTTGTAAGTCCCACATATCTGAAATTTCTGTCCGTCTTCCCCAGATTTGTGGTAACTTCTGTCAAATCTTTCTCTCAGTGTAAGACACCAGTGGCGAACATGCTTGGTCCTCGAACTTAGAGTTAGACACCCCGATGGTGTTTCGGGTCACAACTTTTACCCTGCAAGCTGAACCGATGCAAATTGAAAAATTCCCTGAAAATTTTGGTTCAATGCTTATTGGCATTTTTGTTATACCAGGCAACCGCACTGGAGCCAAAATCGATAAATACCTGACGATTATCGCGAAGAAGCTTCTTCGGATTCACGATATTTGTCAATATTTTTTCCCATTTCGTTATTTATTTACAGCATTTTGTAAATTAAAGTTTAACTTGATTCTCGCAGTTTATCGCGACCTTCGATCCGCCATTAGATTAGCACAGTCTTCGTATCCGGTCAAGCCCGCTGGTTTGACTACGCTCGTCCTCGGAACTTGGAAGCGGCTAATGAAATTTATTTCACCAAAAAAAAGGAGTGACCCGCGTGTATACCGCCTCATTATTGTCGGAGATAGTGGACGGACTCGGTCGATCTGGGTTCCGCATTTAATGGTCCACGGGTGACCCCCGTCGGGACCGGACTCGCGGTCCTCGAACAATGCCTGACTCGTTAGGGAAACCGGGCCGGGCGTTCTGAAACTCGCTAACTACCCCGCCGGCGATATTCAGACCGGATATTGTGCTGCAAAACGCTGGATGACTCCGTCGCGTTATTAAGATAATCCCAGGTTACGGGACGTGCGGCGCGTTCCTCTTGGTGGCTTCGCTTCAACGACAGGAAATCGCTTGCGGGAAAAGCGGAATGAAAATAAACGAGACACGGACCAGGTAAGGAGGGACCTTGGTACGGCTCGGCAGCGACGATTGCGAAGTTCCTCCGGCTCCGGGACGATTCGAAGTTACTTCGCGCAGACTAGGGGAGAGCGGGGCAAATGGCACAGCGGGGCAAAACGGGATAATGAGACAAAACGCAATTTTCCAATAACTTTTCAATGCTGACGATGGTGGTCCGTGGGACAAAATGGGGCATCCAATTATTGGAAAATTGAGTTTTGCCCTCGCCGTCCCGTTTTGCCCCACTGTCCCATTTTGTCCCGCTCTCCCTTACTTTTCTCTCGTAAAAAATGGCGTTGCGACGGTATTAAAAAAATAAATTGATCATTTTTCACGATCCTTGATTAAAATACTCGCGACCCCATTTCGCTAGCTAGAAATCTCGTATCGGGGAAGCTGATTAATCTTTTTCGGGGTTTCATCAATCTTTGATAACTTGCCATAATTCGAGGAGATTAGCACTGTAACTGTATTGTTGATAAATGAGACCAGGAACACAATTATCGTTACCACTTTTTCCGAAACGTCAATTAATAACGCGTTAGGAACTCGTAAAGATACGGAGTTTCTGAGTAGCGACTTTAGTCACGCTATTACGATGCCTCATAGTATGAGGCATCGTTGGCGTATTTTCATAAAAAAATTATACTGTTTTTGCCGTCGTAAAACGAGAGTAGTATTTAGAATTTGTACGTGCAATTGTCATTTTTTTAAAGTTTTTTAATACTCGCGTGCTTGACTGATGTATAAAATCTTGTACCGTTTTCACCTCCTAGCAGGTCGGTTTCGTCATGATTACATTGTACCAAATTACACAGATTTTTTTTCTCTCGTGAACGTGTACCGTTCCGTATTTACACGAAACGACGCAATGAATCCTCGCGCTCGCGGGACAACGCCGCTCGGATGAAACAGGGTATCAGGCGCGAACGAGCCAGAAGATGAGTTAACGGTAGCGGATTCGGTTAAAATCTCATCTACCGCAGTTAACTGTAATTCAACGGTTGATACGGCCGATCTTACCGGGCTCTCACGCTTCGGCATTCTTTGTGCTCATGACTTTCGGATTTGACGGGCGATTCTAACAAATTATCGCTTAAAAAAAATGGTACTTTCTTGCTGAGTCACATTATCATGCAGCTGATGTTTATTTTCCTCGGCGCTTCGACGAAGTTGTTGTATCACCCTCGAAAATCATTCGTAGCTTTATCGACCTTCAACTATACGACGCTCTAAAAAAATTCGTATGAAATTTAATGTACTGGTTCATGCATTAAACTATGTTCATGCAATTGTGACGAAATATTGACGTACAGTGTATTAATGTAGTACTAGCGCAATGACTGTCGCCGCCTAAGTTTGAGAGGAATAAAAGAGAATTACAAACACTTCTCGATCGGATAAAAATCTGAAAAAAATCAAGCATACGGCAGATGCTGATAAGATTGTTCGTCCATAATAATGATCGAAAAATGTTATTCGTTTCCTTTATGTTAAAATTTGTTTAAAATCGTAATTTTCAAATATTAGATAAAATTCTGAAAAAATGCATACGTATTCAGAGAAATTAACAAATCATTTTCGTAATAAAAAAAAATTTGATTGCCGGGTAATTTGTTGCACAATTTTTCTTTTCAGTAATTTGTTATGAACATTCTGAAATTATTATTATGCACAAACAATCTTCTCAGCACCTTTTATATGCTACAATTTTTTCAGATTTTTTTCTCATCGAGAAGTGTTTGTAATCTTCGTCTTTTTTTCTCTCGAACTTAGGCGGCGTCAGTCATTGTGCTAGTTACTACCTTAAATCCTTTAGAAATACTTTACTTTTAATAATTCACTTTAATTTTAGTATAAATTACTCTATCGAATAATTTACATTAATTTCACTGTCAAAGCGCATACATTTTTCAACACAAGAAATTTTCAGTTCGGTGCATTGAATTTACAATATAAAAGATTGTTAATAACTTGTATTAGAAATTTTTTAATCGATAAAAAATATGTATGCCGGCTATCCGTAGCTGCATCGTCGGGCGGAAACCGTGATTTTGAAGAATGCCGATGACATTGCAAGTCGAGGTGTCTTGAGAGGCCTGGTCGGTAGTCCGCGGCACTCGCGTGCCACGTAACATGGAATCCGATGCAACCGGCCGGTGTTCGAAACCGGTCCCGTTTTTGGATGAGCCGAGAGACGAGCGCTCGCGAGACCGCTTCGAATAATATTGTGGAGGGTCGTCGACCACTGCGTGGCCTGCGGGGGAGCGGACCGGCATGAGATCACGTCCGTCCCGGTCGCTCACTCGCCTTCTCACTGGGTCAGTAGACCTATTCGTGACTCGTGGACAATAACGATGTACGACTTGCGGCGAGCCTCGCTAGACCGCTATACGCATATGTTCGTGGTTAAAAAAAAGAAAGGGCCAATAGACTATCGTCCGAAAGTCCGTCGACCCCGTTTTGCCGGCAAACTTCGCGTTTCGACGAACGAAATTTTGTGGATCATAGCGGGTCTCCGTACGGACGCATCGACGTTCAATGGTCACGAAATATATGTGTTCTTTTCAACTCGCATCTTCGAGATCCTTTGAGCTCTTTCGGGCTCTATGTAAATCGTGTAAATTCGTGACGAACCGACAGCGGAACGACGGTGGAATTTTTCACATAGGAGAGTATGTGACTAGTTCAATCGTATGATCCGAGAAGAATCGGTAAGAAGCCGGTTCGACCTGGAAATGAAAAAAAAGTCCAAAGGCGAACGTGACCCGGATAATTCGGTCGTACGTGAGACGGGTATTGTATCGTTGGGGGATTTCGAGCGAAATGTCTCTTGCGGCTGGAACAGACGTACCGGAGAATTCGAATTGTGTCACGCATGGACGGATTACGAAATTGGTTTACGCCCGAGAGACCATTGACGAACGCTCGATACTTGCGATACCTGCCGTTTGGTCAATGACTCGTGCACACTTCAGACCTTCTTCGCTGCTGCACGTGCACTTGCGGTTAGCAGGTGCTTGGAAAACGGACTATAAAACACTCGTCTATCTATATCGAGTTTGTAATTTTTTTTTAAATCATCTTTACACCGTTACTTTATTTATACATTTATACGGACATACATTTATAAATGTATAAATGTACGTATGTATGTATAAATATTTTTTGTTTATTTTCCCGACGTTTCAACCTTTTGCACACACGCAACATGTTGGATTGGATAAAGGGGAGATTTTTATTTTTTTGTCATCGAACCTGGGTGCACTTAAAAAAAATGTTATGAAAATGTATGCATATTTAATTTTTAAAAATTACATTTGATTTTAATTTTGCTCGATATATTAAATCGACCTTTTTATACCTACGTGGTTAGCATATTGGACAATTAGCTTAACCGCATATTTTAAAAAGTCCATCGTTATACGAACCTTGCGAAGCCTGTGTAGGTGCATTACCGTATCCTTTTTCAAAATCTCATTACCTTTATTTTTACCTTTTGCTTGCAGACAGCTTACTTTCGCCGAAAATGAGGAGACAACGCTGGTGGTTGCCACTGTTGGCGCTCGTGTTCATGACAAACTGGAAATCAACCTTGACTCTTCCGGTTCCCGACGAGGAACTCGACACATCAACGAAGCTTCTCGGTTCCAGGTCAGTGTCGAGTGAATTTGGCTAATTCCAGTTCACTCATGAGTGTCCCGAACTTTTGCATCGCTGAACTAAAGTAATAACGGAGTTATAATGCCGAACTTTTTCAATACTGAACTAAAATAATAACAACTTTATTATGAAACCGTAACTCTATAACGCAAAAAAAAAAATGTCCACATCCTCAACGACATTTAGTTTTTTATATTAGTAACAAATCGTCAGGGAAAAGAATAACAACGGTGGAATCTAATTAACGCCGGTGGAGATTGTGATGCATCGCGTGCGCGTTGTTGAAAGCGGAAATGTTCAATTACGATACCGATAGTCGCAAGTTACTCGGTAACCTTCACGACGTCGCAACGCGTTCGTGGGAGAGGAGCCAAAAATAAAATAAAAAATATAAGGATACGTGAGAAAATAAGGAGCGAGACGCCCCGATCTCGAGAGCGCGAGGGATAGAAAGGGGCGTATGGGCAGGTTTGGAAAAAAGCGAGAGGAAAAAAAAGTGCGGCGAAGAGGGACTCGCCTGTTACCTAATTAAAGCTACAAGACTCTTGCGTTTGTGCATAATGAAACGATTGCAGCCTTAATTAGAGGGCTAATTAGGAAACCGTTACGCGTACGCTTCTTTCACGCTTCCCCCTTTTTTTCGCCTGCAGATATTTGTTTCGTTTGTTTTTTTTTCCGCTCTATTGTCTGTTAACGTCGTCGCCTCTCATTAGACTTTCACCCACGGATTTCGGTGTCGGAGCGGCGTTTTGTTTGTGCGTAATAATATAAAAATACATTTTCAGTGTGGTAACGTCGGTCTCGATTGTCACGGGATCGTCGGAGAACGAAACTCCGGTAGCGACGAGCACCGCCGATCGACGAAGGGTCATACCGTCGACGGAGCTGCCCGGTTCGCCGGCGGGTCTTCTCAAGCCCGACAGATTTCAATTCTTCACTCTCAATAAGGACGGCAATGTGGTGACCAAGCAGATGACCGAGAAGGAGATTCAGGGCCTCATCGCGGCAGGCGGTGGACATCTACCCATGCAGATTCACGAACCCCAGACTGCCGGAGACGTTCCCGTTGGTGGAATGAAGGTAACAACACCGACAATTAAATCGATCTTCATACAGAAAAATAATTTATTTGACGGCCACCGTTTATTTGGTGTAAGTAAAGTATTTATTTGTTTTAAATAAACATTTATTTAAATTAAGTAAATAGTTTCTTAAATGAAATAAATATTCATTTAAAACAAATAAATATTTTACATAAGCCAAATAAACGGTGGTCGTCAAATAAATTATTTTTCTAGGTTTTACCGCTTCCACGTGTGTCAATTTCGTGAGGATAAAATGAAGTAATCTTGGGTATTTTTTTAGTTTTTTTTTTCCTATGCATTAAAAAATCTGATTTAGTAGGGGAGCGCGGGGCAAAATGGCACACCGGGGCAAAACGAGATAATGACACAAAACGCAATTATCCAATAACTTTGAGATGGTAGCGATGGTGGTACGTGAGGCAAAACGAGTTTAAAAATTCGAATGTATCTTTGGGACAAAATGGGGCATCCAAAAATGATTGGAAATTTGAGTTTTGCCATCACTGTCCCGTTTTGCCCCGCTGTGCCATTTTGCCCCGGTCTCCTCTATGCTAACATTTTTGGCAGCGAGAATTTCTTCGAAAACAAATAGATAATTACGGAGTAGTGTGAAAAATGTTCAACCGCACCTTTGTCAATATAAGAACGTTGCAACGATATCGCAGTAAGAACGATGCCAATTTGGATTGTTTCAGGTTTCCGACGTGGTCCAGAATGTGCAGAACGTTCTGAAGGGAGAGCTGAGCAAGCCGGCGACGGTGATGACCTCGGTGCCGACGATACCGGGTCACGTGAATACGGAGTGGAGCAGCATCCTGCCATCGATTCTCGGCGGCGAGTCGGAAACTGCCCCGGTCAGCGAGACCGACATCATCGATACCCCGATAGTCGCTGATACGACGCCCATTAAAAAACCCGGGAGCCAGACAGGCCCGACGAAGCTGCCACCAGCCGCGCTTGATCACGAGACGAAAAAGAAACCACCCGTAATCCCGGAAACGGACATTCATTCGGAGAAGCCGATGATTCAGGTGCCGGTTATAACTGTTGACCAGAAGTTGCCAGCTCATCAGTCCGAGGAGGATTCGATGCCAGTTTTCCAAATGCTCAACACCATATCGGCGGATAAAGTTAAATCGAAGAACAGCACCGAGACCGTCGACGATTCCAAGCCAGTGGAACCTCCGAAGATTGTTTCCCTGGGACAAGTGGAGAGTGCCGTGAGGCCCGATAAAGTGAGCGCGAAACCGAACCTTCCGGAAGTTCCTGCACTCGAACAATCGACGCCTGTCGAGGAGAAACTTCCCGAGATGATCGAGATAACTTTCAACTCCGGTAACGAGGAGTCCGCGACGAAGAACCCAACAAAGCCGGAAACGCCCCCAAAGAATCCGGAAACGATATCCAAATCCCCGGAATCCGGATCCTCAGCGACGATGAGCGTCGTTTCCGAGACCCACTCGACGTCGATGAAAGTTTCCGGTCACGAGGAAATACCGTTGCGGGAACCTGCGAAACCGTTGGATCTCGTGCAGATCACTGCTGAGAAGAAGCCCGACGAGGTTAAGACAACGACGGATACAACAACCGTAGAGAAGTTGGATTCGACGACCGTAAAACCGTCGGCGGCTGCGGAACAGGCAACGACCGAAGCGTCGGCGAAGCCTGGGTTGTTGGCCCAGGGCGTCTCGTTCTTCGGAAATCTGCCGGAAACAGTGAGCTCCATCGTCGCGGATTTGATCTCCGGTGAGAAACCGACGGTGAAACCCACCGCGGTCGACGCCGGCGCGAAGATACCATCCAAAAATTCAGTCAGCAAATATCCCGCAACAACCGATTCGCCGAAAATTCCGGAAGTCACCGTTTCACCGACGAAGGAAACAACCACGGAAATCAAACGGGAACCAGTCTATCAGATGATTCCCGAAATAATACCGAACAAAAAGATTCCACCGCACGGCGCTTCATCCTCGGAGGCTTCGTCGATCGAGCACATAATCGAAACTCTGAACGACCCCACGGGCAGCATTTCCGGAACTGTAGCGGCGGATCACTTCGTCGTGCACACGTCGGCCGTGGGTAAAGTAAACGATTCCAAAGCGGACGCTATCCCAGCTGTACCCGCAAAGCCCGAGAATCTTCCGGACGCCAAAACACCAACGAGCGCCACGCCGATCGGTGTGGAGAATCATGTGGAATCGAGCTCCGTTAAACCCGTTGAGCCTTTGCCCACTGAATTGGCCGATTCGTTATCGAGCATGATATCCCAAGTTTCCGACGCGATACCTTCGGTGCTTCCGGTTAGTCAGAACGCCAATTTCGACGCGACGCAGAAGAAAAATGGCGTCGGAGTAAACGCGGAGGAACCTGCCGTCACGGAGAATATCAAAACAACGGAACTTCCGGTAGTTTCGAAGGCTCCCGAGGAACCGGCAAACGAGACTCAATCGCCGGTCGAAGCAGAGCCCGAGAAGCCTGCGGTTCCCGAGACCAAAGCGCCGGAAGTCGAAGAACCAACAGTTGCCACCGCTAATGTATCAACCGAAAGATCAGATGACAGTCCGAGTACTACCGATATTCCGGCGACGACCGAATCGTTGAGTCTCGATAGTGTCACCACGGCGAAGAGTGTTCTGTCATCGAACAGCAATGAATCAACGGAAGTTTCCGTGAACAAAGCTGAACTTCCGGTCACTGAGAAGGTCGAAGCGCCGGCCGATAAACCAGAAGAGTTGAAACCGGAAGCGGACGCGCTGCAAGCGTCCTCCGACATAACGACGGACAAAATGACACCGGAAATTAGACCCATTGAGTCTGTGGAAGTTGAAAACCTCACCAAGTCAGCTACGACCGAGCTGGTCACCATAGACTCTACTACGACGACGAAACCCGCTAACGAAGTCGCGAATTCCTCGACGATTCTTAGCGACCACACTGAAAGACCGACGACCGTCAAGACTGAGAGTGTTTCGCCGACCACCCAAGACACTCCAATGCTGGAAGATGAGAAGAAGACGCCTGCAAAAAATGATTCCAACGAGAACAACACCGAGCTGCCGATAGTGAGGATCGACATAACGGAAGCGAAGCCAACAGGGCTTAAGACTGCAAACACTTCTCAAGGGAACTCTGCGAATTCGGCTAATGCAACTGAATCTCCGCTTGTCAGAATTCAACTGATGAGTAATCCTGTAACGGCGGTAAACAATCTGATAGCCTCGGCGAACGTGGACGTAAGCCCGCCGCCGCTCGAGCCTTTGGTCTTGCCCGAAACCGGAAGTGTTCCACCGAACAACATCGCCAGTGGTCTGATCGCTGGTTTCCCATCGACGACGACCGAGGCAGCGACGACGAACGCCGATACCACGTCTGGAATCAGCCCAATTCCCATTGACTCCGTGAAAGCCGAACCGGAAGTTCAACTGGTGAACGACGCACCGGCCAACACCGGCGTGCCCGAAGATGCAACTACGACAAAGCCAGTAGAAAATACTACGAAAACTGTAACTTCCGAGACACCGGCACTTGCGAAAGAGGGCGTCACCGAAAAGATTGAAGTCTTGGAAGCTTCGACCCCGAAAGATCCTTCGGTCGGCGAAGTCGTTGTTCCTGCGGAGAGGATCGATTTGCCGAAAGAACCGGTCGCCGCGGAGAGTGCGGAGAAAACGACAACCCTTCAGGCTGATCCGGTTGTTCATGCATCGACTGAGAAGTCTAAGAAAGATGAAGCATCCGCCGATACAACGACGACCGAGGTTGCCAACGTTGAAACATCCACGAGTTCATCGGAAGCTCCGAATCCATCTATCAAAGTGGCGGAGAATGTGAGCGCGGATGTCGCGGAAGCAACGACGACGATGACAAGTGCAGCCGAGATCGGTGAAGATCCAGAGAAACGAATCCAAATTCCGGTTTCCTCGACTTCCGGGAAACCAGATTTGGATGACAAGGCAAACGAAGCGTCGAAGACAATCGAAACGACCGCCGGTACGTCCGTAAAACCGGAAGTGACCGAGAAACAGCCCGAATCAACGGAGACAACGATCAACGATACGACAACTGCGAATCCCGAAAAATCAGCTGAATCGAACAACTCAACAAAATCTGAAACACCCGTCGTAGGGATCGAAGAAGCACCTGAGACACCGGCTGCGGAAATACCGTCGAGGATTCAACTAACTGACCTGCCAATCGTCCAAACTACCGTGTCGCCGAAGAAACCGGCGAAAGACGAGGGCATTCAGACTTTTCTTACGACGGAGATCGCGCAATCGGTCACAACGATGCAAAGTCCTGTCGAGTCGACGGAAGATAACAGGAAAACGAGTCCGAATGTTTCATTGCAAGCCACTGCTCTAAGTTCGACAGAAAAGACCGCGGCTAAGCTCGACGACGCCGCGAAAAAACCTGAGAAACCGGACGTCGTTGCCGCCGCATCTTCGGATTCGTCCGAAAAACATTTGGCGACTCAGAAAACCGAAGAAGTTAGGATCCAAGTCAACGACACCGCAGTTTTGGTAACGAAACGACCAGTTTCCGAGGCACCAGGTCAAAAACTCGGAGACGTTGAAAAACCCCCCCAAAGTCAGGAACAACCGACGACACCGAGGACTCCGTCGGTCATCCCTGAACATCCTTTCGCGAAATTGGGAGAAAAGGTGGACCGACTTCCCGTTCCAGTGAAACTCGCCGAATCGTCGATCAAGAACGCAGCCGCGGCAGAATCGGCGATCAAGAAAGTCGTTATCGGCGGATTGGAAGTGGACACACGGATTCGTCTGGGCGATGAGCAAGTCGTCAAGGAAGTCACAGCTACGACGAAGCTGGACGACCCGAGAAAACCGATAAAGAAAAATACTGATTCGCCACAATCCGTCAGCGACAAGGCAGCTTCGATAGTCCCAACGCCGAACGGTGATGAATCCGCGGATCGCGAAAAGGATTCCACGGCCGAACCGTCAACTAAAATGAAGATTACAACGTCCGCCAGTTCGGAGACGACATCGGCGCCAATGATCACCGCGCTACCACTTAAGTCGGAAGAGAAACAACCCTCTGGCGAAAAGGAAGCGCCGATCGGAGTGACCGCCAGACCAACGGCCAGGCCCGCAAAGCCCGCACACAAGCCAACAATGAACATCAAGAAGGACGACGCGCTTCCCAAGCCCGGCGACGACAAGTGGACTCTGATACCGCAACAAATTTATCCCGCCTTGACGAAGACCAGTGGATCGCACGGCAAACGTCCGACAACGACAACAACGACAACGACAACGACAACGGAAGCCCCCACGACTATTGGACAGAACGATCTCAAAATCCTCTCCACCGAACGACCATCGGTCCCGCTGGATCATCACCAAAGCGCAAGTGGCCTCGACAGCACAGTACGAAATCTGGAGACCGACATATCCTACTTTGCCAATTTGTGCAACGAGCTGGCCTTCAGTTTCTGGACTGCAACGAACAAGGGACTGAGCACAGCGAGATCGCTGGCTGTATCGCCGTTCGGTATGACGAGCATGCTGGCTATGGTCTTCCTGGGTGCTCGAGGTCCAACGTCCGATCAGATGAACGACATTCTGCGACTGGACGACGTTGCCTCGTTCAATCCTCATCTGGTCTTCCAAAATGTCACGGACGCCGTTGGTTTGGCGAGAAATCAGGGTATCGCGAACGCTGCCTTCGTCAGAGAACTTTTCGCCGACAGATCGAAGGTCCGCAAGCTCATGCCGTTCTACAAGGACCAAGCTCAGCAGTTCTACGACGGCATCGTCGCCGAAGTTAACTTCGCGACTATAAGCGACCTCGTGAGAAGACGCACCAACCTTATGATTAGAAAACAGACCGGAGGAAGGATCAAGGACTTTGTGCGAACGAACACCGTGCCTCTGAGGTCGCCGCTCGCGGCTCTCTCCGCCAACGTCTTTCAGACCGATTGCAACTCCAGCGCGGCTAGCTCCGAGGGACGGGACGGCGAACTTTACTTCGCGGTCTCGCCCGCGGTCAGACAGCGGAAATTGGTGCCCGTTCCGGCGACCGTGTGGAGAGCCGGCGTTCTCGCCGGTTACGAACCGAGCGTCGATGCTACCGCGGTAGCACTCGGTGGAACCGACAAGCTCGTGTCCACGATCTTCGTCATGCCCGGTCAGCAAGGCCACACCGCACCTGGGGACAACCTGGATCGTCTCGAGCAGAGAGTCGTCAAAGGCGCCGCTCACGAGGGCGCTTGGAACAAATTGCTCAAAGTTCTCATACCAAGACCCGGACTGGAACTTCAGGTACCGAAGTTCAGTCATCGATCGGTCATCAATGCCACCGCGGCACTCAAGAGGATGGGACTGGAAGAACTTTTCTCGAAACACGCCGATCTCAAGGGCATCAACGGCGTGGCTACGGATCTGCATTTGGCTGACGTACTTCAGGTATGGACACACTTAATTTTTTTATAGTACACTGATAAAAAAGTACAGTTAAATCAACTAAGATTCGGGCAGGGACGTTCAAATAAATATTTAGTTGGTCCAACAAAATATTTGAATGACTTTGAATGACCCAAAAATATTTTGGTGAAATCACCCGACAAATTGTTGAACTAACTAATTTTTTAGCTGTATCAACAAAATCTTTAGTTGAACGTCCCTACCCGAATCTTAGTTGATTCCACCGTATTTTTTATCAGTGTACGTAATTTTTTTTCCTAATTTTTCTGTCTCAAACTTACTTGTTTCAATGTGGATATTTATCGATGAGTATTGGATATATCGAATATCGATTGAATATATATATTCTAATTGCAACGTTGTTGGAAACATAGTTGTACGGAATATGGTCGACGTCAATGAATATTAATGGTTTCTTGTATGAGTGACCGTAATTGGGCCCGAGAGATTATGAGGAGGAAAATATGTAAGAGAATTTTCCAGTTATCTTAATAGTATTGTACGTTATTTCTTCTTCCCTTGCGTTGGTTCCGCGAGACACGATGGTCCGTTTACACCATTTTTTTTAAAGGATTACGTTACATCAGAAGCCCGAAAGAATCTTGAGTTCCTGTTCTATGTAGCTGACTTAGTTATTTTTTAGTGGCGTTCATCGACTGTTTGGAAATTTATTTCAATTTTTTTTTTTTTTTTAAGATGAATCTCTTCAGCACCTGCGGCGACGAGAACATAATGAGCGGGAGACATCATGTGGAGGTGTATCCGGGCAGTCCGTTGAGAAATGCCCGTGATTATCGCGAGGCCCAGGACGAGACCGACGAATCTGCGGATGATTTGGACAAAGAGCAGGAGACTTCCTCGGGCTCGACGACACCGTACGAGAGTGTTCCACATCGAGAGGCAAGATCGCCGAGGCAAACCGACGGCACGGAGAAACCCAGACTCAAGCTCGACAGGCCTTTCCTGTACTTCGTACGACATAATCCAACAGGACTGATTTTGCACATGGGACGTTTCAATCCCAGACTTTTGCCCTAGGCGAATTAACGCGGATGCACGAATGATGATAAAAAAAATTGGCCCCGTCGAGCCTCTTCCATCGATATCTCAGCCGTAAACCCCAACGATCGAGATGCTCGAGTTTAACGATCGAAATAAAATAAACACGGTCGTGCAAAATTGAACAACTTTTTTCGCCCGTAAAACCCTTGTCAAGACGTCTTTGGGTGAAATATCTTCAATTTTTGCACTTAACTGTTTATCGGCAAGTTACAAACGAAAAAAGCATTTCTAGGAAAAAGTTTCGATTGGCAAAAAAAAAAAAAAAAATCCACAAGGAATTCGGTTATGGTACTGGTTAACTTTATTTATTAACTGGAACGCGGTTTTCGGCAAGATTACCGAGGTCAGAATTTAATGCGGTGAAAAATTTATCGAACAATGACATTTTAGCAAAAAGGTGAAAGATAAATTGAAGAAAAAAAGAACACAAAATTGAGGAGAAAAAATAATCTTGATCATCGTCCAAACGATCGCGCGACGGACTTGCGAAACGCTCGGTTTGGGCAGTGATCGACATTGTAACGCAACGAAAACATACGACTAACTCATTGCTAAGCTAAACCGCCCGTAAACATTAATTCAACTATTAACCGTAAAGTATTAACAGTATCGTTATTATAAAATCGTAGAAATTATTTAGCCAGTAGGGCTGAGAGCGTGAGAAAAAGAGAGAGAGACAGAAAGAGCGATAGAAGAAAAATCGAATTTTACCGAGCACGCGAGTGCACATGTACATATAGGTGAAACGTTATTAAAAAAAACAATAATAAAATAAACCGTAGTGTACTCCACCTACTAGTCTGGAAACAACTCCAACTTCCATTTCCATAACGGATTTAGCCTCTTCGGTCAACATCATATATGCTGGAATCGAAATTACCGTTGTTACCAGACTCTTCGAGTATGAACAATTTTAAGCATTAGATTTCGAAAATATGTTACGTGCTAAGTTATACTATATGTAGGAAGTTATTGTGTTTCGTGAATAAAACGATTTAAAATATTTGAAAAAAAAAATAATAATAATAGAAGTAATATGATTTAACCCTTTGTTGTCACGGAAAAGTCAGCATAATTTCATACTTTTAAAAAGAATTCGCTATTCGTAGGTCATTTTTTTTTCCTTTTACACTCGTGAATTAAAAAATAATATGTATTTACAACATGAGCAAGAAGAACCAATTTTCAGTGCTTATATTGTATTGTTATATCAGGCGAAATGAGTTGGGTGAAAATCTATATCGGCTCATAAACGCACATATCGCCTGCGATAACCGCGACAGGAAAAAGTGCGTTGTAAGTACTGCATTCAAATATATTCGAACGGCTTTGACATTCTGTCACAAATCCTAGAGCATTGAGACCGTCTATCCTCGATAGGGTTTATGTTAAACTAATCAAAAACTAGAAGCATCGCTTTACCGTTGAGTTGCGGCGCTCAGTTCACCGTGCTCATTGCGTTTGCGCATTGGGTGCCAACTGGGTCACATAACGACAGACTAATCACGTTACGAATAAATCGTAGGGCATCATTTACGCAAAACTTATTTCAGCCAAAACTTGTTTCCGTCAAGAATTAACGTTCGCCCCAGATGACGTCACTTCCGGTAAAAAAATAAGATTTAAAACCCGGAAGGGACGTTTTCCCTGGATGATGTCACTACCGGCCGCAAAAAATATATCATTTTAAATAAAATCTTTTAAAATCTCACTGAATAACATTTTTAAAAATTAAGTAAATTAAAGAAATAAAAAATTAAGTAAATTCACGATTTTTTATTCCCAATTGTTTCAACTCGAATGCATAGCGTGGAGTGACTGATTATTAGCTGTTGATAGGGAGTTGAAAATTATTCGCGTAACCGGTCGCGGTACGATAATTCTCTTGTTAGGAGACTTTTATCATCAAAGTAACAGCGCGCACCTAGCCGGTACGTGTTCTTACAAAGAAAAAAAAAACAAGCAATGTTCTGTGTCGCCTTCGTAGCTCTGGTGGAAAAGAGGTCGTGCAGAATCATCAAGGCTGATGCAAACGAATCTTTTGTTCTCGACGTTTAGGATTTCGAAGGATCGGTGGAAAATGATATGCGAACAGGCGCACGTAGCCTTCGTCGATAGCGTGAAACGAGCGTAGATAAGAGATCTTTATAAATGTAATTTTGTTCCCCTTTCCGCGAGATTCTTCGTGCACATTGTATCGATAGGTCGCTGAAAGTCGGAGCGTAGAAGATTCGAAGTTTAAAAGTGTCGCGTGCGTGCGAAGAGCAAACAGACAAAGCCGGTGCTCATCAGCGAGCGATAAGTATTGCAATTTTGCCGAGGAAGAGGGAGAGGAGCGCTTATCGCTTTTATCGCGCTTTACCCGGACGGGAAGGTGCAACGCCTTCAGTCGCGGTGGTTCAGACCCGGCTGCTTCGACGACCTCTGCCATTCACTTAGCCCCGAAATTCCCGTAAATTCAATCACCCGTTTTAGGAAAATCCCCCCAAATTAAATTTCGCGATATAGGAAAATTCCCCTCAATCCAATTTCCATAAATTGATTGATGAACAAAACGTGAATTTGGTGATACGGTGAAAAAAAAACAATTGTTTGCCATGAAAGTGTCGAAGAAACAAGTGCGGTAAAAAATCTTCGGGACGAGGCAGTTATCGGAGCGATAATGGTATACAATTACGAGGATCTGTACGACCCTGTAGTGTAGATCGTCGGCGCACAAGTGAATTTTTTCCACCTTTAATTCGTGCTCGATCGAACGATCATCGACGAAAGAGGTAACCATCGTCGAAAGGGTTTTTATTGCTTCACGGCGCAGCACGTCACGAGACACAACTCCGGTGACAGCCACATGGAACACAACTCAGAACCTTCGAACATAGGACAAGGTACGATTTTGGAACGATTTTAAAAATAATTTCTTGACGAGTTTATTGATAGTCTAAAATTGCTCGAAAAACAACGCATCAGTATTATTTATGAGGTCGTTCAAACATCTTCAAACTATCTTTTATTGTTGCATGGTGCATTCTTTTAATGGCCAAATGAATCGTCGCCAAAATGTACTTGTGTTTGATATTTATTATAACGAAAAGGAAAACATGTTATGTTGAAATGGTATTTTTTTTCCACCGAAAAATGTCTTTTGAAGTGAATGAAAATGAAATCAACTTTGCTTGCACAGACCGAAAATATTTAATATTCTTTTTTGTATCTGATTTCAACGACTCGCAACGTAACAGCCAGTCAATTATGGTCGGGTACTTCAAACGTGCGACTGTTATCGACGAAAAACATCACGAAATTCATGATAAGATACCTCTCCGTTGCGACTCGGGTTTAAACCCGTCACACGACTTTTTTCTTATTTTTTTACTTCAGACACGACGAATTTTAGTGCAAACAAGCTGGCGGCGGGTCGTAAGGATTGTACACAAGGCGGAACAGAGAGGTAAATTTTTTAATAACATTTTTTTTATTAGCTGCGAAACATGCTGCACCGCGATAAAGGCTGAGGTCGCGGATGAACGTTGATGATAATCATTTTTATTATAAAAATCGTCGTGGCATTATACGGGAAAAAATAAATCACAACGACGCCGACAGTTCTGTAATTTAACGCGCAACAGTCTATGTGATCAGTTGATCACATAGACTTTTATTACGGGAACATATCGGTATCGATAACCAAAAAAAATTATCATTTTAAGCAATTAAGTTAACTGGCATGACGATAATATTTCGGTTTCGTCACGTGGAGGTAGAAGAGCGCGCGTTATCTATATTACGCTGAATACGCCACTGACGTATAATTTTCCTGGAAAGCGCGCGTCTTGTCTATAAACTGTGTCTATAAACTTAATTCAGTGCGTTACACTTATCGTCATGAAAACAACCGAGGCTTACCGCTAAATAATAAAATGATTTTAAAAAAACATCGCGCGAAAATACGAATTTTAGATATAATAAAATCTAAATTTCATGTTTTTTTATAATCAGATTGATTGCACTGTTTACAAGCTGAAAACAAATATGTGGTTGATGATGAAAAAGGAAAATTCGATGAAAACAATTTTTAAATCATCAAATCCATTGGGCACACAAAAATAATGTTGATACATTTCTATAATGGTCCTGTTAATAAAGAAAATTGCGTGAAAAATATAATTTAAATATTACCCAATGTATTGACGATGACTAAAACGAATTCATATTTTTTTTGGCAATCGATTTATTAGTACCGTTTACGTACTGGAAATACGTGTCAAACGCGTTGACCCGATACTCTTTTTTCGTCTTACATCCCTAAGACGTAAAAGATAAGATTCGATAAGATAATTGAACATCGAGATAAAAAAATTATATTGCTACGACTGACTGTTAGCAAGGACGCATGACATCTTGATCTTGACCACTTCCTGGAGCATGACTAGCTTCTCGATGCTTTTCTTTGTGGCGTTGCAAACGATTTTGCAAATTGAGCAACCCATCATATTATGATTGATCGCGGCCACGATGATATTTATATCTACATCGTGTGAACATAATTTTTTTAGAATACATTTTTTTTTTATTTCTTCATGTGTCGAACAACGGGTATTTTCATCGATATTATTGATTTTGTAGGCAGATTTAACTGGACATACCAAATCAACGAAGGGACCAATCGAATTTGTTATAAATGCCACTGGCCTTTTCCGTTCGCCACGCGTATCTCGCATCTACTGACGACAGTATGCAGCGGACGCATCCTGATCTGTTTATAGTTACGACTTCACGTCGGACAAATAACGAGCCCGTACGTTTAACCAATAATTGATATAAACTTTATATTTACTTATTTTTTCTTCCTTCATCGGGTATGTTAAATATGTGTCACTAATATTTTTAATTTTTTAATGTTGCACCTTTCTATCGTGCGCTTGAGATTATGCACCTTTCCCCTAATCTAATCCGGGCTCGGTCTGTATAAACAACTGTAATCAACATTTTTTATCACAGACCTTGACATTGATGGTCGAAAAGAAGTCCCATCAAAAGTGGATACCAAGTCAGCATTCATTGAGACTTTTTTTTTACTGTGAATGCCAGCGCCCGTGAAAAAAGTCTATTACAGTTTTCGTTACCCGCTGATGAATTTCACAAGGTCTCACGCGTGCTTCAGTGAATTGTCACGATACACTAGTAATAAAATAAATAAATAAATTTTAATCAATCATCTAAAGTTAAATTATGTATATAAATAAAAATGATTGCTTTGACAATAAAGAAAATGATTTTTGACAATTCACGGAAGCCTCCTTGGAGCATCAGCTATTCGGCTGTGTAAACCTAATTTCGGGTGTTGGATTTGCAAGGTAACTACGCAGGATTTTCGGCAAAATGTGTTTTCGTTCGCATTGAACATTTGATTTATTGTGAATTTAGTTTATTCGAAGATACTGCAAAGATTATCAATAATTCTATTATGACAGTAATAATTTACCAGTATGTCTGTCGCGTCGCAATCGATCGCCGAATAAGTGTTACTCTACGCTTAAGATGGTAACCTTCTATGAAGAACATATGCTGTATGACATTCGTAAAATATCTTCGAAACCAGTAGAACACATCGAGGGATAAAAAAAATATTCTCGACGTTTTCATATATTTACAGACTTCACAATATGCGTGGCGTCGCGGATATGGATCGTTTAACCAATAGGCGCACTGCTATGGATGACGGTATCAACCCTTTCGAACGCAGCGTATGTCACGCATTTGTCGTCTTAAGAAATTGTCAAATAAACGCACAATTTCATCCTAAGATATTTAATTTCACTAGTTTGTGATCTTAATTTTATTTTTTTTTAAATCAGAGGATGGCTTTTTTGTATAAAAGTTTATTAACCCTCATATGGCGTTACTAACATAGATCATAAGAAGGGTATCAAAGCGAAACGGGCTATGTCCATTATTTGGAAAATTGAATTCTTGGAATATGAAAAATAAAATTCAAAAAATTATGTTTCGACCTTTTTGTCGTGACTTAATTTGCAATTGCAATACGACAATTTGATTGATCTAAAACTTAATTGCCTACAATACAAAACGAACTGCAGCTTATTATGATGGACATAGATATATTTCTTTTAACAACTCATTATTTTCGCATTATGCATCCAATTTTCGTATGACTAAAACTTTCTTTAAGGAGGGAGTCTCGCTGCGCGCTGACTTCGCATAAGTTCGACAACAATAAGAAAAAATTGCAAGTACTTCTTGATGGTGTAAAAATCTGAAAAA
>JAPYZD010002100.1:0-17252 GCA_030522725.1 Ichneumoninae sp. B BG-2022a | reverse complement strand
TTTGTATTTTTGTATTTTTGTATTTTTGTATTTTTGTATTTTTGTATTTTTGTATTTTTGTATTTTTGTATTTTTGTATTTTTGTATTTTTGTATTTTTATATTTTTAATTCTTTTCTTAAAAAAAAATTTTTTATTCATCTGTTCGGCCGTTTTTTGAATGCGGCTGTCGGCGACTTATTCGCCGTTTCTCTCAATCTCTATCCATCCGGTATGTTAATCGAAGATACAGCAGTTTCGAATTACTGTTATCACAAAATATAAAGTAACGGAATTCTTCGCGTTTTAATTCGAGATCTTTTTTCGCCACGCCTCTAACATACAACAGCATCACGGTTCCGCGAGGACCGACGACAAAAATAAGTCGATCTATCGAGAATGTATCATTTCGAATCTGTGATAATGACGTCATGCCTATTCTGCAAGCGGGGTGACAACTTACAGAGTAATACACAGTCGATCTGGAACTGCTCGAGTTCGGACAAAAAAAGACAAAAAAAATGCTCGATGATCTTCGGCCTCACGCGTTTCTTTCTCGCATTTACCTGTAACTGGTGTATAATAAATGTTGGGAGGGAAAATTTCCACGCAAAAACAACTTTTGTGCGGTCTCGAGAGTGTTCGACTATGCGCTGCCATAATAGCGTTTGGCAATACAACTTCAGCCGTGAGCGCTCGTGTGTGCGTGCTTACGCGGCTAAAATATCGGTAAGGACGTACACGTAATAGTTAGAACCGCGATAACCGGTCGCGCAAAGGATCGAGCTCCGTGGAAAAAAAGGTGTCGAAAAAAAAATAAAGGCGGTCCGGTATGTGCAGTGCACTTCTATCTCGTCGCTATCGACTTGCGGGCGCGGAAATTGACCGATAGGAATCGAGTCATGCCAACCGGGGATTGCGTATAAATCGGCCTAGGTAAAAATAAGGAAAAATTCACGTTAAAAGGGAGTTTCGACTGGGTGGGTAAAAAAAAAAAATGTTCTTTTTTTTCATTACAACATATCAGCTTGAAGTACCACGTAAGGGAGAGTGGGACAAAATGGGACAGCGGGACAAAAATGGGACAGTGGGACAAAAACGGGACCGTGGGACGAAATGGGACAGTGGAGGAAAAACTCAATTATCCAATAATTTTTGGATGTCCCATTTTGTCCTAACGATACATGCGGATTTTCAATCCCGTTTTGCCCCACTCACCCAACACCGTCCAAAAGTTATTGGAAAATTGCGTTTTGCTCCATTATCCCGTTATTCCAAGTACTCTTCGCTAATTGCGAAAAGTACTTGGAATAAGTAATTGAGAAATTCTCAAAGTACAAAAAATACGTGCGATACGTCAAGTATTTTTCGATACTCAGCTCTGCAATATATGTGTACACAATTTATTACATATTCAAGAGTATATTATCTTTCTCAGATGGAATTTTTCAAAATTTTTTTTACGAGTAAAAAAGCAGCTAACTGCAGATCCAAGCGAAATTTCGTAAAGCAAGCGTGATAATTTTCTTTTCATATTTTTCGACTGTCACCTTCCCGTCGTCCTTCCTCAAATAGCTTGAAGCGTGTAAGGTCCACGCTCGATTCTGCGTAATTACGAATAAAGGAGCGGTGTACGACACGAAGGAATGTAAAAAAGAGAGAAAAAGTCGCGTGTCGAACGACGGAAACAAGTGTTAAAAACTTGGCAAAAAAAAAAAAAAATGGTGACCGGTTAATTCTATTTGTCCACTGTCTCCGACTGTTGGATTCGACTCCGCATGTATACGTCAGGGGATCGAGAATAGCATCGGTAATGAGCCGGTCAGCGTGTGCAGTCCTTCGATCGTGTGTGCTCGCGAGACTTCCGCGTTTTGGAACTTCATTCGCGTCTCGACCGCGCATCGGCAATAACGCGACGGATTGGCACGAGCGGCCAAGGCCGATTTCGTCGGATATCGTCGTCCTCGCCCGAGTGAAACTCGACGATTTTAGATGACAAAATTATTTCCCCACGTGAATGAGACTTCACCGTCCGCAGCTGTTGCAGCTCGCGCCTCGAATGTGAGAGCAGCGATAAGAAAGTACCAAGAAAGTACACTCGTCTGTCAAGACTGACCGCAAAATCCAGAAAAAAAAAATACCACTACATGTCCCAAGCCAGGTTGTTTATGCTCCGGTTCCGTCGTGGTCGGAGTTGATGCATCATCGAGTTATTCGAAAATAGTTACGCGCGACGGACGTGACTACCAAATGAGAACCGCAATTTGGTGTCTTCTAGGCGGTAGCCGGAAAGTATATTTGGAGCGAACGCTCTACAAGCATTGATGAAAAAATAGCTACCGAGATTTTAATCATCCGAGTTACGTAAAATACTATCATATCACGGTATCGGAATAAGGCTGTTAGTGAAAAACGAATTTAATTGCACTTTTTAAATACAATCATATCACGGTGTCGAAATAAGGCTGTCAGAGAAAAACTAATTTCATTGCACTTTTTAAATACAATCATATTACGGTGTCGAAAGAAGGCTGTTAGAGAAAAACTAATTTAATTGCACTTTTTAAATACAATAATATCACGGTATCGAAATAAGGCTATCAGAGAAAAACTAATTTAATTACACTTTCATTTTGTTTGGAAAATATAAGCACTCCTAAAACCGCACCATCTATTATTAGAGGTGTTGTAATAATTTGTCCCTTCCCCGCACAAAATATTCAGATACAAAGCGATAATATACACTTTTCTCAGGGTCCGAGAAATGCTGGAAATGATTAATATGCGCTGTAAAAATAAATTGTAAATTGAATGCACTGGAAATTGAAATTTGCTTACATTACTGACATTAACTGAACGTCGATGTTAATGTTTTTGTAAAATAAAAACACCATATATAAAAATGACAAATCTCTCGCCAGAATTTACAAAAATCACTATTACAAATAAAACTGTTATTGTAAAATTGTGACGCACACGTGTTTGAAATTTCAGAAACAGTGTACGTCAAAAAAATGTTTACAGTCTTTGGTTTCAAACTTTCCGGAACTCGATCGAGTTCTCATTCTGCTCGACACCGGCCTTGGGCGGCAAAAAGTTTAATCGCGTTTATTTTCCCTTCGTCAGGGAGCCACTTTGGAGAAAGGGAGGTACGAAAAAATAAATAAATGAATAGCGTTACTTAGCGCGACTTTGGGAAAGGTCGCGGACATATATCACGTACTGTAAAACTGGTGCTATAAAAGATCGAGTCTTGGGAAGCGTCTAGCAGGGTGCCCGGCCGGCGGTGCGGTACTTCCAGGAAGGATTAAATCATAGTATATGTATATGAGAGAGCTTTGACTCGTCGGCTTCTTCTTTCGCTGGAGGGCACCGGGAAAATCTCTCGGTCGGGAACCGGCTGGCGCTTTCTGCACAGTGCTGTTGGTGTAAGCCCGCAAGTATCGGTACTTTATACTAACCGCTATACTACGGCCACTGCGGTTGTAGTAGTAGCGGTAGTAACATCGGAGCGGTCTGTATACAGAGTGTATGCCCCGCAGTGCCAAGAAGCGCATGAATAAGAACGGCAAACTGGCAGAGATTGCGCAATGCGCACAGTACTGTTCCGCACCGCACCTCTCGGCAGATATATATCTTGGGGGGGGGAAAAAAAAATTTAAACAAAAAAATATATTCAACGAAAATACCTACCGTTACTGAACCATATTAAAGCGGAATATATGCATAGGAATAGTGCACTGGTATTCTATATATCTAGCTGGTGGATTAATGCGTCTCGCACCTTTCAAGCAGCGCACTGGAACGAGAACGGCGGTGCACCGGTTATAATGTTATCCATAATGCATATGTACTGTAAATCTGGAGTTAACAAACACTGGCGCAGCGGTCAAACACCGAAGGATAATTTCCGCCTGACGCAATATTCATTAATATCATAAGTAAGGAATTTAGAAATCGGACATTTAGTTTTCAGCGGATATAACGGAAGTTCGCGACTTCCGGTTTGAAAATCTCACTTTTTTCGACCGGAAGTGACGTTATATAGGAAAAACGTCACTTCAAAGACCCTCGAAGAGACGCGAATATGGGTGTCCTTGAGTGTCCTTGAGAAACGTTGAGTGTCTTTAAGTGTCCTTGAATGTCCTTGAATATCCTTGAATGTCCTTGAATGTCCTTGAATGTCCTTGAATGTCCTTGAATGTCCTTGAATTTCCTTGAATGTCCTTGAATGTCCTTGAATGTCCTTGAATTTCCTTGAATGTCCTTGAATTTCCTTGAATGTCCTTGAATGTCCTTGAATGTCCTTGAATGTCCTTGAATGTTCGAGAATGTTCTTGAATGTCCTTGAATATCCTTGAACGTCCTTGAATGTCCTTGAATGTCCTTGAATGTCCTTGAATGTCCTTGAATGGCCTTGAATGTCCTTGAGTGTCCTTGAGTGTCCTTGAATGTCCTTAAGTGTCCTTAAGTGTCCTTAAGTGTCCTTGAATGTCCTTGAATGTCCTTGAGTGTCCTGGAATGTCCTTAAGTGACCTCGAGTGACTATTTAAGGTGTCCAAGAGTGTCCTGTGGTTTTGTACTTCATTATTAAGTAGACAGTTTCGCGCGGGAGAATAATTTTCGCATCGTTCAAGAGGAAGCGGGTCTATGTCTGAAGCTTGTACAGAGAGACTCTCAAGTAGCACGAATCGGAAGTGCATGACAGGATATTTTCTCTCCTCGATAGCCAACAGACCGGATAAGAGAGAAAGGTTGTCGGGAGGTAGCCGGACTGTTTGCTTCTTCGAACTGCACACCGGATGATCGAACTTTTACGGCGAGAAGGTGCGTATCTCGGGAGGGAACGTCCAACGCCTCGAAGCTTTACTTGCTTCTATATTATCCCTCGCGAGCTATTTAAAAATAAATACACCTAGAAATGAAAATTATCTGGCATGCGATCCGCAAATAAATACATATTTATTTGTATTAAATAAATATTTTTTTGTATTAAATGAATATTTATTTACATTAAATAAATATTTATTTATATTAAACGAATATTTATTTATATTAAATGTATATTTATTGGCCAGACATCCGACAAATAATTAATTTTTTGGGTGCAAAGAAAAAAAAGAAAAACGAAAACGTGCCGGAAATAGTTTCAAGATGCCCTGTCACAACAGACACCAGATACGCTATTATTGTCGAGGGAATTTGTCCCGCCGGCCTTGAACCTCCTATTCTCTTCTATCTCGACGACGTATCGCGGGTACGAAAGTGCTATCTTCGGAGTCATATGAAACAGATTTATGCAGTCATCAAAGGCTTCGACGATGTCGAGTCGACACGTTTTTATTCTCCGGTCTCCTCTCGTCTCAGAAATGGGAATTCACATGACGACATCCTTCCCGGAAGAAATTTTCAACGTTGTAAATTTATCATCAAAAAGCTCTCCGCGAACACCCGTCGCAACCGAGAAATTACGAGACCTATTCCGGCGGGGCATCTATTTTCGTTTGACCTTTCCGAGTAAAGATCGCGCTGGGTTCCAACCCGGTGCGTGGGCGGCCTTAAAGCTCACCGAGTTCGCGAAAGTTTCGCTTACGTGTATTAATGGAAATCATATTTGAGAATACAAAATGCCACCGAAAAGTCGCTCTGGCGGAGATCCCGATCACGATTCAAGATCACATCGCTTACACACAGAAAAAAAATTTTTTTGACGGCCACCGTTTATTTGGTTTAAGTAAAATATGTATTTGATTAAAATACGTATTTATTTAAATCAAATAAGTATTTATTTAAATCAAATAAATATTTATTTAAATCAAATAAGTATTTATTTAAATCAAATAAGTATTTATTTAAATCAAATAAATATTTATTTAAATCAAATAAGTATTTATTTAAATCAAATAAATATTTTACTTAAACCAAATAAACGGTGTCCGTCAAATAAATTGTTTTTCTGGGTGTATCCGCGGATTATAATCGCTCGTTCTGCGGTACCGGTCGGTGCTGCGTTCGCCAATCGTGCGGAGAGACGATCGGTCTTGCAAGTCGCCTTGCAATTACCCGTTCTAACGAGGCGGATCTCTCCGATCGCTTTATTCGGGACAGTTATAGAACAATTAGAACGCCAGAAATAAATTGCTCGGGGACGATTTTTATTTTTCGATCTCCGTGACTTCGAACGAAAGATCGAATTGTGACGTTCTTTGCTCGGAGAGCGAGGGGCTCGTAAATTCTGTTGTCCGTGTTATTATAGCGAATTTTATTGCTCCTCAAATTACTACGGCGATGACTTTTTTTCTTCTTTTTATTTTATTTTTATTTGTGTGTTTGTTCGGTCGAAATATCAACAGGACTGTGACGATGTTTTCTTGAAGACCGCAGAGCTCGTAAACTCGGCTGTCTGTATTGCTACACAATAACGAGTTTCTGATTGGGCAGTTGTCTAATTATAGACGCACGGTTTGTAGTTCCATACGGTACCACGCAGAAGCCGGGCCTCGGAAAACCAAGCCAATCCTCAGGCTCGTATGGAGGCAATTGCTTATATGCTGATAAACAAATGCAGTTGAATCAACTAAGATTCGGACAGCGACGGTTAAATAAATATTTTGTTGGTCGGACCAAATATTTTAATGACTCAAAAATATTTTGGTGAATTTGTCCAAAAAATTGTTGAAGGAACGAATCTTTTAGCTGTACCAGCAAAATATTTATTTGAACGTCCCTGCCCGAATCTTCAGTTGATTCAACGGTATCTCTTTTACATCACACGGAAATCGAATATATGAATGGTATGGGATACAATCCCATATGTTACATTTTCGAATGTCGCATTTCATAGCGTATGGGATGGATTTCGGAAATCCAATTTCTATTAAAATCAATCAATCAATCATTCATTCTATTCTATTACTTTCTATCATTCTATTGAAATTATTCGAATTATTCCACCGAATGATTCGATTTGATTCTATTCAAATCAATCAATCAATCAATCAATTACAAATTTTCAAAACTATAGCATATGCGATGGAATTTAAAAAATCCGAATTCCCCCCCATATGCTATATTTTCGAAAATTCGGTTTTCATAACACATGGAATATTCGAATATTATTTATTACATTAAAAATAGGGACACGAGTTGAGGAGTCTGCGATGGACAACAACTTATAGTACACGCTCCAATGATAATCATTGAATTCCCAATGATAATCATTGAATTCTCTTTCCATTACTTATCCCGTCGGTCAAAGCAAAGTTTCTCTCTTCTACTCCTCGAACGCCGATTGAGCAACATCCTCCAATTACGCGAAGTTAATTCATCATCTGCCGCCGCGTTCAGATCACGACGGTCGTACGAGATTTTTTTAATCCGATTTTTCTTTTTACTCTTCCTCATCCTTCTCGTCGCATTGTCGCGCCTTCCAATCACGGCGTCTCGTTTAATACGATTGCCGCAATAACTCAAGAGGAAAATAACAGTTGGAAAAAAAGATGAAAAAAAACCTTTTCCACGTTCGTGATTGATTCTCCGCATCGGCGACATCGACATCGAAAAGTGAACATTTCGAAACAACGCGATCGAAACCAACGCGAACGCTCGGGAGCTCAAAGGATGAAGATACAAAAACGATACAAAAAAAACTGCGAGACCTTTAGCGCCTCGCCAGCCTTGCGGCAATCAAATTGAATAGCAAAAAAAAAAACGTGCATAAACATTGAGCGATGCTCGTTCGGAATCGATTTTGCTGCGCAATATCGAGCCGTAAGCTTTCTTACACCGATAGAAGGATCTAGTAAATCTGACTATATCGCTTGGGAGATATTACTATAGCAAATATCCACGTGGCAAAAAGACGCACTGTATAAATTAATAATTGGAAATTTTATGCAATCGGACTTGAAATTTACTTAGGTTACTTACATTAATTGAACACTAATGTACTTCTTTTGTACAACTAAATTACCAGGTATGAAAATTACAAATATTTTGCATGAAGTTTACCAAAATTTCCATTAAAAATAAGAATTTTACTGTAAAATGGCAGTGCACATGTGTTTGAAATTTCAGAAACTCTTTATGTAAAATAGCTTCCAATATATTGGAAGCTACTTTACATAAAGAGTGTATGAAATTTTAAACACATGTGCATTGCCATTTTACAGTAAAATTCTTATTAAATGCTTGAAATTCTCAAATTCTTATTAAATATTTGAAATTATCAAATTCTTAAATCTTTAAATTCTTATTAAATACTTGAAATTATCAAATTATTAAATTCTTATTAATTTTCAAACAACATTTTTTGACAGTGCATCTGGTACGAAAGTGCATCTTATCCAAAAGAGTTACATATACGTCCGTCCGGATGATAACTATAAGCTATGCTACGTCCAACGTCAACTTTTTGAATGGGTGGTAACTTTCGGATACCGTCCAGTCGGACATATTCAACCCATTGAGATCACTTTTTGATAACTAATTTTCTTCTCCCATCTGGACAGTAGTACGGATCTAGTCCGCCACCTATAACCGGAAGTGGCCGCCCAGCCGCACACTGGAACTGGTGCACTGGAACCCTCGAGCGATAGGTCAAATTCTAAAGATTGGTGTCCGTACCCAATCCATCGAATACAAACATCAAGACTCAGTTGGAACGACCGGCTGTTAACGCGATACAGTACGCAGCCTCCAAGTTTGCAAGCGCGCAAATTGGACGAATTGATGAGCGCATCGTCGAGATGGCTCACAGAACGCTAAAGCCTTGAAAAACGCACCCACAAAAATAATTTATTTGACGAGCATCCACAAATAAATATTTTAATTGATTTAAACAGATATTTATTTCAGCTAAACAAATATTTATTTAAACCAAATGAATATTTATTTAAGGTAAATAAATATTTATTTGCGGGGCGCCCGTCAAATAAATTATTTTTCTGGGTGCGCGAACTACGTAAAAAATATAAATCAGTTACGGTAACTTTTCTTAGATGACCGGTAGTTTTTATTATTTCCGACTCGCAGTCTACAGTCAGTATTTTTTTTTTTTTTTAAGTCAAAGCGAGACTAAGAGGCTCGACCTTCGTTCGCGAAAGATCATCCGCGTGAAGTCCTGCAACGCGCGTGGCCGTCTGGGGACTTCAGGGCGGTGGCCGTCACGTCGTCGGCTCGATATAACGCCGAGCGGCCGCGGCAGCAGCGAAACAAGCACGGCCAAGAGAGGAGTCAATTAATCGCGGAAACGACGAGGTCCGCGGACGCGCGAACAAGACCGTACCGTAATGATAATAATAATAATAATGATAGTGGTGCTCGCTGGCTCCCGATGATTAAGGCCGACCCAGTCCGAGAGTCCGGCGGTATGCAGAGAAAGTAGCGGCGGTCCCGCGACGCCCGGACTGCGCCTATGTCCGGTCAATGCACCTCTCTTCGACAATATATTTTGTGTTAACTCCTCTCTACTTCCCCTTTCCCTACTTTCAGCCGTAAAAGAGACGTTACGAGGGACAGAGAGCGAGAGTGCGCAATTACCGATTTGCCGAGGTAAATCGTAATCGCTACCTAGCCGTTCACAGATAAACGGATAAGCAGTGAAACGAGGTTGATAGACATACATTTCTTGTCGACGAAAGAATTTTTTAGTTTCTCAATGCAACGATTTTTTTGGTCGTTGAGGAAATAATTGTAAATTGAGCGGGACTTTTTTTTTATATTTTTGGACGAGAATCGTTCGTGCAATGAACGCACCTATCTTACTGCGTAGCAATGAAACGATTATTTTTTTCACGGGAATACCCTCGACAAGGCTATCAATCGAAGATATAAAGAGTGATGCACAATGCACTCGAATGTACATTTATAGAAATGCTTATCACGTAATCAGGTACACGGGAATATAACATCAAAATGCCGTCTTATTTTGATGTTATTTTTGTATTATCTCATTATGAGGTCATGTTTATTTTTTGCCGTGATACTGATAAAGTGTTTTAGTCATGACAATTGTCACTGTACAATTAAAATGTACTTGGATTCGGAGTGAATGTGAGTGAATATAGAAATGTGTTTCGGTGGCATCGCAACATAACATAAAAATGTTATTTTATGTGATTTGTGAATTATTTTTATGTTATGTTTCGTTATTTCATTTAACATTCATTTATTATTTATTAGTGCTTCAATCACGATAATTGTTATTAGATAGTGTTAAGCGATCGTTCCAATACTAGAATGGAGATTACTAGAATGTACTTGAATTCGGAGTGAATGTGAGTAAATACAGACATGTGGCAACATAACATAAAAATGTTATTTTTATGTTATTTGTGTTATTTTTTGATCATCTCATTTTGACGTTATATTTTTTTGCCATGGCACTGATAAAGTGCACTAGTCACGACGATTGTTATTAGACAGTGTCCAGCGATCGCTCCAACACTGGAGCGAAGACTACTAAAGTACACTTGGATTCGGACTGGATGAGGGATCGTCGACACGGTTCGGAGTCGTAAAAGTCGGAGCGGCGGACCGACGACGAACTTTCGAAGGCGCTTTTTTGTCGCACCCTCGAGCTCTCGATATTATCGTTAGCGATATCGAATAAATCGTTTGGGGCGATCCAGTCGCTGCGAATGGAATGCGCGGAATGGCACAATGGAATCTCAATCGACGATAATGACGAGAGGAACGTATGCGAGCAGTCTGCGCACTTCCGGGCACGACCCGTCCGTGCCGGGACTCCCAATGGAGGGCATCCTCGTCGTCCCCGTATATATGGTTTGTCCGATGGGTGTACTGCTACGCGAGGGGCAACGATTAACGGCTATAATTACTGTTTGTTTTCTCTCCTCTCGACACAATTGGACTAACGGCTCGCCGACTGCGTTCCGTGTACTCAATGCCGTATTTTATGTACAACGTGGGTGTATTCGGCCTGCGTTTGTACATCGGCTCTTGTGAAATATCCGTTCAATTGGACCGGAAAAAGCGTGCCGGTCGGGGACCTTTAACGAGTGGACACAACAGATTATAATTGATAGCACGAACCAAAAAATCGCGAAGGTCGTCAATTTATTTCTTAATTCGATCAAACTGTTGTCAACCTCGTACGGGAATCCCCGACGGCGAGGTCCTCGTTTTGGTAAACATAGATTACAATTGGGAGGCACGAAAGTCGCGAACGGTCAATTAACTTTCTTAATTGCATTGAAGCGTTGTCGGCCAGAGGGACTTGGGGGAATTCCCGCTGGTGAAGCGCTGAATATTCGGAGAAACAAATTGTAATTTATGGAGCACTGAAAATCAGGTTCGGTCAATTTAAAGGTGGATTTCCCAAACAAGGTATTGCGATTTTTTTTTTTTTCTGACAATTGTTCTCTTTCTTGTTTTTTCATAGGAGAAACCCTGGGGTTTAAGGATGGTTGGGCCGACTTCGCGGACGGGGAACGGAAGAGGGCTCCGTTGACCATGTCAGTTAGCTTGTGAGTGAGAAACGCAGACAAAGCGAGCGGCTAGACAGGGATTGAGTCTTATTTAATGTAATTAAATTTTATTCAATATATTGAATGCAAAATGTACAATTTTGCATTCAATATGCGTTTAAGGAAAAATAACTCAGCTTACGCCTATAAATTGACGAGCATTTTTTTGCGCATTTTTCGTGAACTCAAATTTGTAATTTTCGCTCGATTTTAACGGATGAAAGCTCATTTTCATTTACGATTCTCTACGAATTCACCGGAAAACATTAATGATGATATTCATCGTTTACAAATTAGAGTCATTTTATTGATGAAAAAAGGCGGAGTTACGAAGTTAACTAAACATTTCTTCTGATTGAGAATCTAACAAATTACGCAAATTAAGCAAATTACTCGGTAAATTCCGGACCAAAATTACAAATTTGGCTTCACAAAAATTACGTAAAAATACGCTCATGGATTTATTGACCTAAATTGACTGAATTTGTCTAAATTAATTATTGTACATTTTTTCTCCACAAAGTAGCAACTCCTCGATCAAGATCCACCTTACATCGCAAAAGAGTCTTCTTCAAAAAGTCTACAAACAATTTTTTTTAATCGCCTACTCGACCGACCCGACTCTCGCACGAACCACCTCAAAAAACAAGCTACCGGTATTTCTGTTTCAATTCCCTTCTCTCAAGATTTTTTCACGGAAGCCCAACAGACTCAAGTCTCAGATCAACGAACTCACCTTTGGCCCATCCGGTGAGCACGTTGCCGAGATACGCGACCTTATAGCAGGGATCGTACTCGGTTATCGAAGCGTTTCCACGATGCCGCCTCCACAATCGTCCCAGTCCTCTCTTCAGCGATCTCAAAGTTCGCTGACCGAGTTCTTTGCCAGCCGACGGATGCTGAACCGAATCGGTGACCGAAGAGGCGCTTTCTTCGAGCGGCGGCGCGGCGACCACGTCGCCCATCGTCTTCATTTTTTTCCTTTTGATTCTTCAACTTTCTTCCCGCGTCAGTTGGTATTTTGTGTCTACACACAAAAACACACTCGCGCAAGCGACGACCCAAGAGCTCTCACTCGCGATATCGCCGAGCGCTTCGATTGCCAACCCAACGCAAGTTGGTCGTTGGCGATCCTTGACAACCACGTCCGGAAACCACCGGCTAGCGACGACTTTCGGCTATCGCCCGGTTGTCATCGCTCTGGAGACTTCGCTCGCTGCTTTCCGCATCGCCCGGCGCGGACGAACTGCTCTTCCTTTCCCAACTTCACGACCGATATCGACGACCGCTCGCCACCGAACGAGTTCCCGAGCGATACTGCGGCGAAAAGTCGCCCGCGAGACGCGCGAGACTCGACACTCCCACTCGAGGAAATCTCGCTGCCAATCGACCGTGTGATTTCGCTTCGATTTATCTTATCGACGATACCCGAAGACGATCTCTAGTGGCTGCGCTGGGCAGCCCGCGTAATCGCGCGAACGCTGCACGATAGGGTGGGTCGTCGCGGGTGATGAAAATAAACGATCGGGCTGGACGAGGCAGGAGGAACGACACTTATCATTTCCGTGTCGTTAATTTTTCATCGGCCGGGGACGGCCAAGGCGCTCCGTCGCCGATGTCGGCGTCGCGGCAATCTTTTTCTCTTCGCCCCTTTTCTTCGATATCTTTTCCCACACCGCGATGCTGGCTTGGAAATCGATAGCCTTGGGGGAGAACTTTGGACACCTTTTTGTAAGGTTTTTGAGTTTTAGGTTTTGTTTTTAGATTTTGGGGTTTCCGGTTTGTTGTCACGTTTTTTTGTTCGCGAACTCTCCTGAGAGCTGTGGATTTTTCACGGAAGGACTTTACACCTTCGTGGTGGCTTCTGCGGAAGAGGGCGAGAACTTCCGCCTCGGAGTGCGAAGGACCTGCAACAGAAAAGGGGGAATCGTCAGTTGCTGCCAATCGTAGATGAACTGCCGGTTCGACGACCGTAAATCGCTTTCGGATTTCCGTGTTCTGTACAGCGAGATAAGAAAAAGTGATCGCGAAGTTACACGAGACGGAAAGTGCTGAACGAAACAGAGTCACTTTCGAGTCTCCGCGGTTCGAGAACGGCCGAGCTCATTCCGTCAAATATACGCTTCCGGAAAAGTTGGGTTACGCTAGTGCCGCCGTGGGATTTGAGGTAACAAGCGTAGCGGTGGGTGAGGCCAAATGGGCCACTCCAAAAAATTTCTCTAGGGAGAAATAAAAGTGGAGTTTTTTTTCAGAGAGAATACGTAAAGAACGCTAGTATTCGTATAAAACGAAGATAACAAAAATCGTTTTATCGTTAGTGTAGGGGAGAGCGGGGCAAAATGGAACAGCGGGGCAAAACTCAATTTTCCAATAATGTTTGGATGCTCCATTTTGCCCCAACAATACATCCGGATTGTCAACACCATAAAAAAAAAAGTCATTGGAAAATTGCCATTCTTCCCATTGTCCCATTTTGCCCCGCTCGCCCATACATTGTGCTGCGAGTACATATGTGTAATCAATGAAAACTAAATAATAGTTGTACTATACTATTGTCGTAGATAATGTAAATTCAATAAACAAGTAAGGATATTTCTTAACGCTTATATTAATTTAATAATTTACAAGGTAATTTTTTTTTAGGTAAAAATAATGAAATACAATAAATTTATATTTGGGTATTTGCGATTCCATTCGAAAGTTTTTCTTAATAATAAATAAAAATAATAGAGTAGACCAAAATTGATAGATCGTTTCCGATTCCGTTCGAGAGATTTTTATTAACCTCGTATTTCTATCACACAGCAGCGAATTCGGCAGTAAATACAATGAGATACAATGAGTACTCCGGAAAACAGAGACAGTTCTTTTCGAGCTCCAGCACCGTGAGAAATGTAATTCAATTTTTACCACCGCTCTTCAACAGCGGGTTCTTCCGCGGCAATAAAATTACATTGCTTTGCTCTGTTTCCAATGCTACATACACAGTAAAGTATTTCTTACACCCGAAGATATGAAACCTGGGAAGCGGGTCTTGCAACGCTTTGGTGAATTTCAAGCTCACAAGTTACATCTCGTCTCCCCCTTTGCCGATTTGCGAAATTAAAGAATTATGTATCCCTCGCGTTAAACGCGAAGCGAACGCGAAACATGCGAAAGGCCGACTTGCGATAACTAAATAATAATATGTAATGTACACTATAATATAATGTACGCCGCTCAATTTAATGTATACCCCGAGCGAAATGGAGCCTTATCGCGGGACGCGGAAACTCCGGTTTTTCCACCGGAAACCTTGCGGTATCCGCATGCGTGCACGCGTACCTTCGGGCCGATGCCAACTTCAGGAGAATATTTTTTCTTTGTTTTTTTTTATTAAGAATTTTAATTACTTTTTCAGGCCGCCGGCAATTTTGCTAGTACAGTCTTTGACATTTCCACGAACAGGTTCCAGAAATCTCCTTACGCATACTTATTCCCTACGCTTACTTCACCTCCGTAAGTTTTAACCGTTAGAGTCTTATCGAGTATCTTCGGGCCTATGCGAACTTCGGGAGAATAGCGTTTTTATTCTTTTTTGTTAAGAGTTTGAATGACTTTTCCAGCCGGTAGCAATTTTTCTGGTATACACTGTAAAACAATTTTGATTCAAAATTAACAAACAGTGTGGGAAGCTTTTTTATATGAACTGTTTCTGCAATTTCAAACACTTGTGCGTCACAATTTTACAGTAAAATTTGAATTTTGTATGGGAATTTTTGGAAATTTCAGGCAAAAGATTTGTAATTTTAATATCTCGTATTTTAAGTTTACAGTAAAAGTAGATTAATGTCAGTAATGTAAGCAAATTTGAATTTCCAGTACATTAATTTAGACTTTACTTTTACAGTGTAGTCTTTGACATTTCCGCGAACAGGTTCCAGAATTCAAACCAAGAAATCCCCTTTGTGCGGCCTTCCCCCCCCCCCCCCCTAAGTTTTAACCGTTAGAGTCTTGTAGAGCTTGTCGACCTTCAGGTTGATGCGAACTTCTGGAAAATATTTTTTTTTATTAAGAATTTTAATGAGTTTTTCAGGCCGCGAACAATTTTGCTGGTACAGTCTTTGACACATCCGGAATTCAAGTGGCTAAATTCTCACGCATACTTTTGCGAACTTCGAGCGCATACTCAGTCCTTCCGAACCCAAAACCGCAAAGCAAAATTGTGCGCGGATTTGCCTTCAAGCGCGATTATCGACAACTAAAATTCTTATTTTCAAAAATCCAACTTGGCGATCTTAAAATTCAATGAAATTCCCACAGTCTCAGAAACTGTACCGGATTAGGCGTTCTAATGTTAAACCTGATGAGTCGGAATATTCCTGTGCCTTAATAAGAGGAAAAAGTCCCCGATTTTCAAATCTACAAAAATGCGTGTTTGCTCCACAGCACATGCGAGACGGAAAGGTTTCTCGCAGGGTTTTTCCGTCTCGACACAAAGATTTTCCGTCTCAAGCGCAGAGTCCAGCCGGAGGTGAACTCGAAGCGGAATTTTTCCGCCCCGTCGCGAATACAAGAACATCGTCTCTCATTGCTTCTCCGTCCTGACGAAAAAAAGAAAGACTCAGGAAACAAAAGCAGGCTCGCAATTACGAGTTGGCAATGCAAACGACAAAAAAAATTGGCTTGACCCGCCAACCGTGACTGCGACTCTGATGGGTCTGGAAATTCCAGCCGCAGATTCTTTTTCCCGACAATGATTGGCACGAGTCTCGTGAAAAAAAGGTGGGCAAACAACGAGACATCGATTGTCCTCGAGTCTTCGAGGTCTCTGGGTCGCCGTTGCGCCGCGCCGTATCGCTAAGTAGCGATGGACTCGCATTGCAAGAACTCAGAGAAAGAGCTCGTTGCATCTGCAGACTTCGTGACTAATTCGCCCGACGTATTCGCGTGAAGATTTGCGAACGCGTTTTCTCCTCCTTTCAAAGACCCAAAAAAAAAGCTTGGCGAACGATCCTTTCATGTTGGGATAGAGTCTCGTTCTTAGCGGATCTGCTGTTCGCCTCGGGGGCAAGCGAGAATCCTTGCCACTTGGCGTAAACGCGAAGCCAGAAGTGTTACAAGGGTTCACCACGGGACACGCAGGGTGAACATACGCGATCGATAGTTGCACAAGAAACTTAGCTTCTCCGTTGATACTATGTATAGTTACGGGTGTAACATATATTTATACTTTGACGTACTATATTCTTGGCACAGTACATACACATTCGGAGTCGAGTCTCACGCGAGAGTGGTACTTGGCCACAGGGGAAAAAGGATCGATATGATATAAGTACAGTTTAGGCTCGCTGTACACCGGTTATATCAGAATTTTTCCACAACTATGTATGCAGGCCAATTTCGCTTTTTTTCTTAAAGCTCAAAGTTTCTCCTTGGGACAATAGTCAGGCTACTTTTGACACGGAAATAGGAATAGCGACATTGTGGTGATACGCAATGTTTCAAATACGTAAGGTTTGAAGTAAATTAGACGAAGAGCCGGAGATAGCGTAATTGGCATGAGAAAATTGTTTCCTACTTGCGGATAACTTGGGGAGGAGTTATATTTAGTGTCTACAGGAACTATATATATGGAGTCCATTAAGACTACATATATATATTATAATACGTAAATATGTAGCTATAATACGAATATATAGTTTTAATAGGGTAGAGCGGGGCAAAATGGGGCAACGGGGCAAAACGGGGTTTTTGGGCAAAACGTCATTTTCCAATAATTTTTGGATGCCCGAATTCGCCCTAT
>JAPYZD010002099.1:0-27443 GCA_030522725.1 Ichneumoninae sp. B BG-2022a | reverse complement strand
ACTTCCGTTTCGTAAAATGGCCAGTATCGTCGCTAGAGAAATTAATTTAGGCGCGAAATGTTCGGAACACTTTGCTTGCCAACATCGACTGCACCCAAAATTAATTTCAATGTGTTCCTTTCTGTATAAATAAATTATAGACATAGATAGACATTTAATTCAATTGTTACTTGGAAAGTAATCCGTGCGAGGATTATTTTTGCAGTTGCAGTATAATATATAAAAAATTTTGATAATAATCTAATTTTTTTTACCCCCACGATTGAAATTGACGTTAAACACGAGGTGTCTTGATACGTAAGATGTCTTAATTTTATTGAACAATCTGTCGACAGCTGCCAGGCGACAGTAGTCCTCAAGGAGGTGGCCTAATGCCAGTCGCCACTGGCAATTGGGGCTGCGGATCGCGCCTGAAAGGGGATCCTCAATTAAAACTGGTTATTCAATGGCTGGCCGCCTCGTTAGCGGGTGTACCTAGACTGATTTACTACACTTCCGGCAATCCGAGCTTAACCAAGGTAACGTGCGAACAAAATTTATCTTATACCTTTAATTTTGATCATCGTAAATCGTCGCTATCAAAGTGTGTCATCCAAGTGTAAAACATTTATCGCATCTGGGTACAACACAAATTTTTATTAAAGAAAAAAATCATCGCCACAGCAAAGAGTTTATAACTAAATTTCTATCGCAAATTATAACTTTTATATTCGCATTGTTATTGTCTTGTAGATTTTTGTTGTTCGCGTATAGAAACGTATTCTGAAACTTTCAGCATTTATTCCGAACATTTTGAAAATGGAAAAAAATAATTCATCAATTTCTATTGCAAATTATAATTTTTATATTCGCATTTTTATTGTCGTGTAGATTTTTGTTGTTCGCGTATAGAAACGTATCCTGAAACTTTCAGCATTTATTCCGAACATTTTGAAAATGGAAAAAAATAATTCATCAATTTATATTCAAAATTTTTATTCTTGTTTCCGCGTTTTATTATCGAAAAGATTTTTGATGTCCGCGTATGGAAATGTCTTCCGAAATTTTCAGAATTTATTCGGAACGTTTTGAATATGGAAAAACATAATTCCTCAATCCCTATCGCAAATTATAATTTTTATATTCGCATTTTTATTGTCGCACAGATTTTTGTTGTTCGAGTGTGGAAATAAATTTTGGAAAATTTCAGCTGGACACTGTAAGCCGAGTGTTGACGGATCGTCGGTGGTCGGTGGGCGATTTAGCTGCAGCGACACTGAGATTCGCCGTTCACACGCTCGAGGAAAGGGTCAAAGGACGGAACAGCCTGTTCGAGGAATTAATCGGCGTTGACAAGCCGAGTCCTTAGCCCGACGCTATGCTGTCCGTTCTCGTGGACGTTTTAGCCACGATGATCGAGGACAGCTTGTCGACGTCGACCGTCGAATGAATATACTCGATACGCTGAGCCGTTAGATTTACCGCAGCGGCGGTAAATATACATATATATATACCATACATATATGAAAAGATTTTAGTGAAATTTTTCATTTGAGACTCGAGATCAAAGTGTAACAAAGTGTCGTGGAGAGTACGACGATTCATATATGCTTATCAAAAGAATTGAAAAAAAGAAAAAAAAATCAACGACGATTAAAACCGAACAGTCACGAACACAAACTTCAAGCATATCAGGTAGAAATATCATTGAGTCGTTTTTTTCATTGAATCAAAACCATCTGGAGTCGTTTAACCTTTTCAGTCACGAATTTTCAAATACGAAGGACAAAAATTCTCACATATATTTTGCACTCTTTATACTTTACACTCTTTGTATATTTTTTATTGTATTTTTTGAAACTTTTTCTGGCGTCATCCAGTTTTTATTAATTTACAGTGAGACGGATAAAAAAATAGATCAATCGTATTTATATCCAAATAAATCGAATAATAATGAAAGCATCTGCGACGCTCGAACGCCGTAACTGTTGCGAATGTTCCTTTCTTGTCTCGGAGGAGTTATCGTCCGAGGAATCTCGTTTCACGATAAGAACGACCAAAAAACGTGTGCGCGACTGAAAGGGTTAAAGCCCAGGATCACGACGAAAATAACAGGCAATAATTGACGCGCGGCACAATATACTATATTATATTTTGTACAGTACTGTTTGTACAAGAAGGGTATAACGAAAAAAAGTCAAATTACTATATACAATTAATAGAGTAATATATTCATAGAAAGATGAATATATTCAATTAATATATTCATAGAAAGATGTTTGCAGGCGAGTGCTCGACGTGCGGTCACTTTCTTCGCATAGACAGCTTTTTTACAACCCCATTAGAATTCAGGCGTTAATTTTTGTGTGCAAGAATGGCAATTGAAAAAATGATCTACTTAAGGGGACGTGGGTTGTCTCATCGAATAAAAATACCGGCCTATGAAAAAGATACGTTTGATCGGGTGGGGAGTTGTTCGGATTGTAAAGCGGTCTTCCATTTAAAACACGTGAAATGTATTCGATGAGTGCAACTTAATTGCCAGCGCCGGGCATGTCCCAGAAGACACAACGTCGTTTCGAGAGAGAATATTTCGACAGTCTTCGAATCAAACAGTGTAAATCCCAGAGGCGATTATAAACTCGTCGTCACAGTCATCGGCCGTACGGAGTTTCTAATTACGATCGTGATTGTCGCGCCGTTTGCTTTAGGGATTGTCGATTTGGAAAACGGATATTATAAATATAAATTGTATATAATAGGAAATGTTAATAAATTTTTAATGTACACCGAGGAATTTCTTTTTTTCAACCTTGCGCGACGAAGAAATGTCGATGTTCCGAGGTAAGAAGGTAGAAATATTATCTCAAGTGGCGATGTTGAATCTTGTCGTTTTATGTGCTCACAGAAGAGGCTGATCGTATGGAGTAAAATTTTTTTATTGAAATGATCGTATCGCTTCCTCACAAAAGTTGAAAATTGAAATTTTCATATAGTTTTCTCATAAAATATGAAAATTGAAGTTTTCGTTTATTCGCAAAGCTTCTTCTATGAGAAAGCCCTTTCTATATTTGTCGGAAGCCCTAAGGCTTCCTCATAGAGGAAGCTGCGCGAATAAAGTAACATTATGAGATAAGCGATATGAAAATAAAAATTTTCATCGTGTATGAGACAGCGATATGAAAATTTCACCTGAGTTTTTCCGCGTAAATATAATTGTTAAAGGGTCGATACACATAACTCGAAAAGAAAAATCCGCATGAATCTGTAGAGCTGAGATTTATTAGAAATTGCGGGTGTCGTAAGTAAAATTATTATAAACAAGCAAACTCGAGAAAATTGTTACTATTTGAAATTGTACAGATTCGAAGTAATCAGCTTATCTTTGTATTCGGAGCAGCGTTTATGTAAAGCGCAAATTTCGGGTGTGGGTTGGAAACTTTATTCGTGCGATCGATGAGGTATTTGAGAAGAAGAACAATTACAGCTGGGAGAGATACGTCGAACTATCAGAAAAAGAAACTTCTCAAACGTCGACCCATACACTGTTTGTCGTAGAGAATGTTGAATTTGTTAACAAATTGATTAATGTCGTTACAACCTTTGGTGATGATGCCGAGATACGTCATGAGACCGAAATCGTTGCATTGCTGAAATAACGAATTACTCGTAGTGACATGGAAAAATTACGGATAAACAAGGAAAAATGTTATGCTCGAAAACCGGTACTTACGTTATAAAAGTCCGCTCGAAACTTGGGAGTATCCAGAACTGGCAGACGGTGACCCAACGAACAAGCCGCTCTTAGAACTTCGTGATTGCCTTTCAATTCACCGCTCTCGACCGCCTGGACGTATCGCAGAACCAACTTGACCCTCGAGTGCAACATTTTGATAGCGCTGTGCTGCGCCACGAGATGTTCGGCCACTAAACAGAAATAAATTGCGTATATTGCATTTTTTCCCCACACTTGTGAACAAATGCAAATGTGCGAAATAAAACATATCTATTTTCTAGAACATTGTCTGTAGTGTAACTGTGCATGTTTGCAAAGATCATCGCGATACAGAAGAAGTTCTGAAAAATTGCGCATCACCACTTTTTGTACAATCATTTTCTTTTTAAGCGCAATTTCGCTGACATTAATTACCTAGAGAACTTTCGACCTGATCGTTGCTACACATTCTGGCCACGTGATCGACGCCGATTCTCTCGGCTTCCTCGGTCGCCAGTGTGTAAGTTAACGGCACGAACAACATCGTGGCTTCTCCGGAGACCAAATCGATGACCGATTCGTACATTGAAACTGGTAATTGCTGAAAGTAAAGTAAAGTAATTTTATGTTACTACTTGTATTATAATGACCACAGCAACCAGCACGTTGCTGGCTCGGGCGTTGCGGAAATTAATTTTTCCGGACGTTTATAGGAATACATCACTTCCGGTTAAAAAATTTCAGTTTCCGACCGGAAATGACGTCATATCGGAAATATTGCAGTTTCGATTCGAGAATCTCATTTTTCGACCATAAGTGACTTTTTTTCGATGTGACGTCACTTTTCGGTCGAAAGATAAGATTTTCACACCGGAAAAGCCGTATTTTCGGTACGATGACGTTTCCGGTCGAAGAATAACATTTTCTGACTGGAAGTAACGTTTTTTGGTTGACACATAAGTTTCCGGACCGGAAGTAACGTTTTCCGGTTGTACGTGACTTCATCAGTCGGGAAGTGAAGTATTTTTGGTCGTAAAATTAACTTTTTTTTACAAACAAAAATATTCAATATTCCAGTATTTTGGATTTTGAACAACGTCAGTAAGTGAGTAGCTTCTCGGGTCAGATACACAGTCAAGATAATAAAATAAAAAAAATTGAGCCATTCACCACTTCGGATGTAGTTTGTAAAACTAGCTGGAAACTTACATCCGCATTTTTTGGGCGCGGATCCAGTTTCATAAGTACCGGACATTCGTTTATTTCGCACAGCTGTTTGTGAACCCTGATGTCCCTCTCGTTGGGAGTCTCGCCGGTCGTGTACCATCCCAAAAAGTCCATTTCGCTGAAAACCTGTTTGAACTGTTCCTCCTTCGTCGTGTAATAATCCCTGTCGATGATTACGTCGTCGCCGATGCACGAAAACAACAGTTCAAAGGAATTCATAATCTCGATGTTGCGTCCCTTTTGCTTGCCGATCAGAGCTCCGTAAACTGTGGACGAAATACAATTCTTGTCACAAAAAAATTGTCAATAATTAAGGTGGCAAAAAATTTAATAAAATACAGTAAAAAAAATTACCCAATTGATCGCTTCCTTCCTGCGCCCGGAGTCTGGTCCAGTGTTCGCTGACGTTCATGATGACCAGAGGATGGAGACTTATCGACACGGAGCCCACGGTGCCCGAAGATGCCATGACTCGAAAAGCATTGTTCGGACTGGCCAGCGTTGCTGAACTCCTGTCCGCAGAACTGTGGGCAACTTCCATCGGCGCGTCTACGGGCGCTACGTTGCCCTCGTCGATTTCCATCTCGTTCGGATTTTCCTTCTCCTCGCTCATTTTGCGTGTCTCTCTTAAAGGGCTACGTAAAAAAAAAACCTTCAAACTACAACCAAAAAAAAATGACACTCGTCCCGATACTGTAACGCAAAACTTCGTTGACTCTCATTCAAGACTCTGTCGACAAATTCGCAACTCTTTATTCTCGGGAAGTGTAACACGCGACATCGATTTTTTGTTGTTTTTTTTTTTGCTTCGGAAAATAATAGAACTACGACAGTGTTCTAGCTGCTTCAATCGTCAACATCGTCGCTCGATCGGGCACAAACTGGACACAACCTGAACGCCATAAATTGGGCGAAAATAGTCGCGACCGCCCGAAGGGAACCTCGCGGTGATTTCTCGAAGCGAGAAAAAGATTTTTAAGTTCTGAGAAATTGGACCATTCTGGCAAACGACTAAAATTGTGGGTTATCGAACGAGGCTTTCGATAATCGTCAGACAATCCCTTGCTGGATATTTTAAAAATATTTTATAATCCACAAACCCTTCTGAAGATGTTTGGTCTTTAAAAGTTCCTGAACGGACCTTTACGGCCCGAAGCTGTGACTGCAGCTGATGTCGAAACGCGCCCGTTGAAGTGCGAATGTTAAAAACGCTCCCTCTAGGCAAAAAAAACTTTCGGTGTATCAAACAAGTGTCAGTTTGTATCAAATGAGAAGAGAGGATATTCTATCGAGTGCGGAGGTCCTCTTTAACCACACGTAAATTCGTTCTTTTGCAACAATGAGTTCCGGCGAAACTGAGACTGTTAGCGATCTTCTTCAGAAAATGGTTGTCTCGCTGTGCGGCGAACAAAAACCAGGTACGGTTATGTTCGACCTTTTTGTTGTTGTTTATTAACTTACACTTAACAGTTCGAGTGTTAACTTCCCGACTGTTCAACTTTGCACGCCTGGTGTATTTAATTGCGTGATGATTTTCTATTTACTTGTCTCACGACACTTTGTACTACGACGATGACTATTTAATCTTTCACTGCCAGTTTTCTCTCGCGTGCCAAGTCGGCTCGCTCCACGACGAATGTTTGGTTTCGTAACTCAGTTGTTGACAAACGGATCGACATTAATTATGCATTTTTATCGATTTTTCACAAAGCTGTAAGAATGTAATTCGAAACGTTAGATCGAGAATGGAACGGCTTACGTGATGAAGGATTTGGTGGTTTTTTTTTTGTTCTATTAAAATTCTTCTGTCAATTGCAGATGTGATAAGAAAATTCCTGAGATTTTCGCTCGGATTGTTGTCGTCGACTCAAGGAGCGGAGCATTTTCGCGAGGACGAAACTTCCGTAGCTGCTCACATAAAGAGCAAACTATCCGTTAGAGATGCCATACAATTTGATAAACTGCACAACGATCTGAAAGACAAGGTATTCCAGTTATATATTTATTTATTTTAATACTTACGTATGTTTTATTTAAAGAATAATATTACTAGCAGTTATGTTGACTCGTGCACTGTGTATGCTTGCAGTATGTGTGAGTATTTGTGTATTTCTGTATAAGTATCCAATCGACATGGACTTTATTATAATGTAGATTTATTTCTGATATGAAACTAATATCACTAGTTTATCTTTGGTAGTAGCAGAACAAGAATTTTATTGGCCGAAACGTTTACATGGTAAAGCATGGTTTTAAAGACTTTGTTGCGTGTTTGCCATTATTTGAGAGGAAGTGTGTGAGTGCGATGGTGATGTACAAGTTTAGTAGTAGTTGTAGTGAGTTTATTAACAATACATAAAAAGTAACAATTTTTTTACCTAAAAAATGTATTTATTTTCACCTATATTGCATATTGCCAATCGCCCATCAGCCGCAGTTCTTCAGCCGTACATGTCTTATTTTAGGACGATAGTTTATATTTATTAATAAATATTTATTTATTTTAATATGACTTATGTTTTAACAAAAGATTATCGTAATACGATTTATTTGTAATATTATAAATTAAATAAAAAATATGAGTTTGTTTGTGAATGTAAACAGTCTTTACCATTAATTTTCAACTGTTGAAATTAATAATTTTCTACTATGTTTTAATTTGTTTTTTCTCATTTTTTTTAGCCTCTGAAGAATCGCGTCAGCGTTTTGATATTTATGATGTACACGAGTCAGTCCGCCGATCAAATTAGAGACAGAATTTACTCGTTTCCGGACATGCGCCTTGGTGTAGGTTCGCCGATCGCGTCTACCAGTGGTAAGCGCATTGCGGGAAATTAAATCTCAATTTTCATTTAATCTGAACTCGACTTAAATCTCAATATATTTTTTTTACGAATAAAGGTCAATCGTCTCAGACTTGTTCCAATGCTCAAATCATGCCATTGACCACGAACGAAACTGCACTGCGAGGAGTGCCGCAAAGTTCGAGCAGGATATTCAATGAGGATTGCACTTCCGAAGATGTGTTGGTCCAGGACTTGATTTACTCCTTTCAAGGAATAGAGGGAAAAGTCCTCAAGCTAGACTCCAATTATGGATTTCAAATCGATCCCACTGCAAACGTGAACAGGTCGCACAAGCAAGCGGTTCTGCGACTCAGCGAATTGGGCTATTTGCACAACGTCGTCAGACGCGGATTGGAAAGAATGTCGATGGCAGGCGCTAGCAGAGTCGCCGACAGTTTCGTCGCTGCGATGCACAAAGAATTGTCGGAATACTACAGATTCGTGGCGATAATGCAAGAGCAAGTCAACAGGTAGGCATATCACGTTATGCGGCAAAAAAAAGATTTAACAAACATTTCTCGTCCGTACGCAATTTTTTTTCATGCCAATATTACCATTTTTTTACGATTCGACGAAAAGGAAAATTAACGAAAAAGAAAAAAATCATGACCCTTTGTAGACAAGAAATTTTATGACAAGTATGCAAAATAATTTGAGTTGAAAATACGATGCGTCGAAAAGAAAAGTGCCAATTATCGAGAAAGAAAAATATTGTGAACCTTTATGGAGAAGATTTTTTTTAATGTCCAAAATAATGGCCATTGCAATTCTTCTTTTGTCGCGATGCAATGCTCGTAAGGTAATATAGACAGAGAGTAATATTCGCATTTGTTTGTTAGGTCACAAGGTCCACTTAGTTTCGACGGGGTAACGCTGTCCCATCTGCATTTGTGGGCCTACGATCCCCTGGAAACGCTGAAGTGGCTCGCGAGTATCGTCAGAGCGTGCCAGAGTCAAAAAGGCGGGGCCCTCGCATCGGCGGTCTACGAATTCAGTTATCACGGCGACGCGGGAGTGAAAAAGGTCGTCAAGAGGATTCTCGAGAGTGTGTGCGATCCCCTTTACAACATGCTCATCCGTTGGATCGCCGACGGTGAGCTCGACGATCCGTACAAGGAATTCTTCATCGAGGCTTGCGCCGATGTCGGCGGCGACAGATTGTGGCACGAAAAGTATCAAGTTCGCGACTCGATGGTACCGAGTTTTATCAGTAAATCTCAAGCCAAGAAGATTCTCGGTACGGGAAAGAGTATCAATTTTTTGCGCGAAGTTTGCAAAGATTTTTCACCTCTGCAAGGACGCGGTACGGAGAATTTGAGAAACAATCCAGCGGACTACAACGGTCAGTGGGTCGAACGAAGTCTCCGAGCGGTTGGAGCTAACGGATCGTTTTTCAATTTTCTTCTTTTATATTTTCAGTCGAGGCTTTCTTCGACATGGATCCCGATGGACCGTTGCAAACTATGATGGATGCCGCCTACAAAGAAACTTCCACTAGAGTCGTTGAAATATTGACGAAACAGTATCAATTGATGGAGCACTTTCAAGGGATCAAGGGATACTTGTTGCTTGGACAGGGGCATTTTATACAGCATCTTATGCACTTACTAGAGTAAGGATAAATCTACAGTCCACACCCACTCATCCACCCGACAAGCCCTTCTCAGGCCCCCAATAGGCCTTGTCAAGTCCTTGTCGGTCCTTTTCTGCGCCATATGAGGGACTGATGTAACGCTTTACAATTTACACTAGCGCTGTAAAAAAATTCGTATGAATTTTAATGTATCAGGCTGGAAGTTTTTATGCAAAAACTGGTACATTAAATGTCAAGTACAATTGTGATGAAAGATTAATTTTCAGTGTATTAAAAACATTGGAAATACTTTATTGTAAATAATTCACTACAAAAGCACTTTAATTTTTGTAATGTACTTTAATTTCCATGAACAAGTATATTCATTTTTCATCACAATTGTACGCGTTTTTGCATAATGAGCCGTTCACGGCTTCGAGTTTGGTACATTAAATTTACAATTTTTGAGGTTGAGAAAAAAAATTGTCCGGTAAATTTTACCCAGGCCACGCTCCAAGTCGTATTTTTTTCTTTATATTGGGCACGAACTTGAGTGCGGCGCGTCGATATATTGACCGGCACTTGCCGATAATATCAATGACAAACATATATATTGTTGTTGCAAAAAAAATTTGGTACAGCAATTCATGTTGTCGACCCAAAGTCGGAGATCGAGACAAGTTTGAGTTGTCGCAGCGTGAATCGTACTTCAAACACTTTAACATTTATATTTTAGATCGGAACTGACCAAACCGGCAAACTCGCTGTATCCGCACAACATATCATCGATCCTGGAAACGGCTATAAGGGCAACTTGTACAAAGCAAGAAGACATAGATGTTCAACGGCGATTGGACGTTAGACTATTAGCGCCGTCGGAAAGTGAAACAGGCTGGGACGTCTTCATTCTTGATTACAACGTGGACGGCCCAATTGGAACGGTAACGGGCCAAACATTTAATTAACACTTTGAATTCCATTAATAGATTATGTTTGTTCTTTTTCAACACCAGTTCGCAATTGCTACCCCTTTTCCCGCGAAAGCAATCCGTTTCGAAACGTTGGTTACATATTATTTTAATTTAATTTATTTGGCGGACTTCTCCTTTTCCAACCACTATACAGTAAATTCTAATTTAGAACTCTGAATAACAACTTAAGTCTATTAAAAAACAGAGTCTGAAAAAAAAATCCGAGGATTTTATAACTGTATCTTAATGTATTATTATATTATTATAACGTAAGACTAGATTTCTCCGTCCTGTGTATCAGTCAAGCCTACTCATATTTTAGTTCACCTGAGATTGCCATGTTTTAAAAGACCTCGAACGATGATCGCGAAAAATTCAATGCTGCGAATTCATTCCCGAGTATGTTCCTTAGAACATACGAGATAGACTTTGTTGTCTATTTTTATAATTTCCTTTGGGCTTTGTTATAAAAAATAATAGTGTCATGTCGAAATTCGACATAAAAACTGTACCTCACCTCCAGGCTATACAACTAAGATCAATGATTTCAGATCCTCGAACCGTGCCGACAAACATATCAAACTGTGTTCTTCTCGCTGTGGCGAGCCAAGCGCATGGAGTCCATTTTATCGGCAATATGGAAGCAACAAACGACGTCGGCGAAGATGTTTCGAAAAATGCCCGAAGTTCTGCCAATTCAGAATCATATACATTTGATAACAAGTAGCATGGTACATTTGGTTCATCAGATGCAGTATTACTTTTTGTTCGAGGTAAATCACATCGATCTATTTTAGGATAAAATGCATTTCTTTTATAAGAACAAAAAAATTGCAATTTTTCTGCTTGAAAATGGGAGTAGAGATTTCGGCAATGGTGCGTTCGGTTTCAAGAAATAAATTCTCGATTTAGCGTTCCGGCCCTGTGTTCGGGCCCTTTTCAGAAAGTTTATTTTAAGAGAACTAGAAATTAATTTTACAATAAATTTGCAAATATGTCTTAATTTAATATAATTTTAGTAAAGGTTAGTAAGAACTAATAATGGTGACTCACCAAAGTTTTAATAACACACAAGAAATTTAACTGGAATTTTAACAATCTTTGCGGAAAGGAAACAAATATAAAACAAAATTTTATGGAAATTTCCACCCCTTCCAAGGTCGTTTTTCTCCACGTTCTTTGCGACAAACTGAAATTCTTGTTCTACTGATTTGGTGAGTCACCATTACTAGTTCTTACTAATCTTTACTAAAATTATATTAAATTAAGACATATTTGTAAATTTATTGTAAAATTAATTTCTAGTTCTCTTAAAATACAACTTTCTGAAGAGGGCCCGGACACAGGGCTGAAACGCCAAATCGAGAATTTATTTCTTGAAACCGACCGCACCATTGCCGAAACCTCTACTCACATCTTTAGAAAATCGGTCAACATCATCTCAATTCATTTTCTGCTTGAAGGTGATCGAGTGTTCGTGGGACGTATTCGCGAAGCAACTCAAACAGGCTTCTTCGCTCGACGATATTATCGTAGCGCACAACAGCTTCGTCGACGCGGTGAGGCACGGAACTCTGTTGGACGAAGACTCCCAAGTAAAAATCAACGACGCTCAACAATATTTTTACTCGCTTCCACGCTATTTGAAATTTAAATGATTGGCGCTTTGCAGGAACTGATGGATCACTTACGATCCGTTTACGGACCAATTCTCGATCTGCAAAATCTCGAGGAAACTTTTCTCGCCCGAGCTACGCAGGAATACGAGGCGCGATTGAACGCAAACAAGTTTGTTGAAGTTACGAGCGAACAGACTAACAAGTGGGGAAGGTCGAACAGCACCGACGCGGAAAACGCTGAGAGACAGACTGCTTTTACAAAGTATTTGAACACTTTGTCCATTCAACTGAAACTTTTGTCCCGAACATATCAGGTGATTATTAAACTCGCATTAATTTCCTCGATATAGCAATTTAAAGATGCTTCACACGTACATTCGCAGCCATAAGTGAGATTCAGTCAGAATTTAAACACTTTCTATAGGTATAAAAATCTGAAAAAATCAACTGTATTAAAGGTGCCGGAAACATATCCGAAATACGTGCCTCTACATCGATTTTTCAAAATTTAAAAAAAAGAAAATTTCCAAAGTTAAGAAAATTCTGAAAAAATTCATACGAATTAAAAAAAAATCAACAAATTCATTTAAAATTAAAAAAAAAGTTTTTTCATTTCTTTAAAACAATTAATTCTTTTAAGAATGTGTCAATAACTTTTTGGCATTATTATTGTGAAAAAAGAAGGGCCTTGACACGATTAATACGGTCGATTTATTTTAGATTTTTGGCTGAGATATTTTAGATATCGGGAAGTACTAACATTTGTTTCGAATGAAACTTTTGGTTTGCAATGTATGTGCGATGCATCCTTAATTCACTGCCCAAGCTCAGTACAAAACAATGTTGAGATCAAACCGCTACAACGAACATAAAAAAAATCTTGTTTCAATTGCAGGATCGAGTGAAAAAATTCCTCCTAATGCTCGCCTCCGCCGAGGACGTGTCGCTTCAGCTGCTGAGCGTCCGTCTGGACTTCAACGAGCATTACAAGAGCAAGGACAGCAGGCTCGTCGCGCCTCTGACGTATCAGCATCGCAAGCAATCGGATCAATCTTTTCTGTCATGCAAGTGACAGTCGCCGCCATCAGATTCACCGTCAGTATTCGAGAGTCCTCGTCGAAGAGGTTCGCCTCCGGTCGTGCTGCCGGCGACGAACGACACCGATTCGATAAAATCAGCGAAATCCGTCGCCGACAAGCTCCTCATGTATTCGCCGCGTCGCTCCACGTCCAACAGTCCGAAATCGGTCGGTTATCGTCAGGCGGCACTGCCAAAGATGAAGATAAGCCTGAACGACTGCGCGGCTTTGAAAAAAACTGGCGAACGTACAAATTTGAAAAATGTCGAATTGAGCAAAAAATCATTGAGAATATTTTTGGAGAAAGAAATTTTGGCACACGCCAATATGGAATTTACGAAGGGCAACAACGTCGGTGACGCAACGTCGCCCGAGACGCCGCACGATCTGTGCGAAATCGAGTTCTCCTTGTATCCCTGTCAGCTCACTCTGCTGCCGCTCGAGGAAATGGCGGTCGTGGGCGAGTTCGATCCGAGGAACGACTTGAACGGCGACGAACGTTTCGAATTTATAGAGAACGCGGATAAAAAAACTTTTACCGTTGTTAATCACGACAATCGCAATCGTACGTCTGGCATAGTCTTGCACGAAAGTCACTTCGCGTCGGAACGTCGCCGAGTTCCCGTCGACAATCCACCTTCGGCTACGAAGAAGGAAAATCCGTCTGTTGAATCTCGCAATATAGAAACTAATGGGATAGAGCAAGATCTTTTGCCGTGGCACGAAAGTAGCGCACTTAACGACGAAACCATTTCGATCGAAGGTTCCTTGTCCGGGTCGAGTATATCGCGAGCAAGTTTGTGCAAAATTGAACCACCGGTCGAGCCCACTCTGAGAAAGTGCCGAAGGAAACTAGGTTCGATATTTTGTTGTCTAGGGTAAAAAAAATAGTTTTTCATACACGCACGAAAGTTCATTTTGTTGGTCGTCGAAAAACATTGTTTTGTTCGGACTTCGGACAACTACTCGAGTAGATTCGAGCGAACAAAAATTGCAGAACCAACAATAAACTATTAATCGCCTCGAGTCTCGGAGATAAAATTATTCGCGCTGAATTTTGAGTCGTCTTGATAAATCAAAATAATTTCAATGATGAACGCCTCGTCGTAAATCGGACAATTCTACTGTTAGCGGAAAAACTCACGATCACGTATGTGAGCGTTTGCTGTATAGTGCCATTTAATATGTAGTGTCCTGACACAAAATTCCGTGAGATCTCGGTCGATCGAGAGATTTCATCAGTATTAGTCTGTCGAGTGTTGTGCACATTACAGTAATGTATTTTTATGAAAAAAAAGAAAGCAAAAAAAGAACAAAAAAATTAATGGGTGAGAGAAACATTAAATGTACCTGCTTGATAGGCGACTGTTGTAAATATAACGATTACTTACATATGTTTCGTCAATTGTGTTTCAACCCGTTCTCTTCATCAATCGGAATATAACTTTTGATTATTTGGGAACAAACTAATCTTTGTTTAAAACAAAAATTAATATAAATTTTTTTCGAATATTTTTATTCCGAGCTAACAATAAAGAATAGGCCAGCAAACTAAATTTAAACAAAAACCTCCTATCGCGTTTTCGTAACTCGCAAAGCCTCCTCTACGACAAATTTTATTTTTAGCTTTTTGAGAGCCGTTTAAAAAAAAATAAAAAAAAGAAGTAAAAAGAAAGTTTGTCAAGCTTCCAATCTCTGTACCATCGAGACAATATACACGTCCCAATTCGCGCAGTACGCAGTAAGCGAGAACAGTGTTTTTCACCGCGGGGATATAGTAATTGATTTTTGTTTCTACCACGCGAACCGCGATAGCCACTCGGTGGGTACAGCGGCAGGATAAAATTGCGCAAGGTCGGTTCCGTCAGGCATGGATCTCGGACGTCCATGGTTACGCCTCGGCATCCACAGTGTATCATCCCGTTGCACACGAGTGTGTTTATCCCCCGATATTTTTGTGAATCCATTAGCGTCATTTTTGTTGAAATTTTTCAGTATTTTCGATGCCGTAGTATTTCGGGCTCGATAATTTCATCGCAAACCGCGAAAAATCGTTTCTACAGTGTAAGTGTTTTTTCCCTCGAAAAAAAAACCACTCCAAAACAGGATGCGGGTATGAATTTTTCTCTTCGCTCGCCGAGGCAGCTTTCCTCGACTATGTGCTCTTTCAAACCGGAACAACATTTGTGCATCACTGAAAAACGAGTAATTTTCGTGGACCGCGGAGCGAAGGGTTAAACTTGTTAAACGAAACAATTATGCATTTTCTGTGCATCAAATATCTTTCGCAAAAGGTCAGTTTGGGTAGAAATTAATTAATACAAATTATTTCTAAAATGTATGTTTGACACTAAGCGTCCATACGGTGGTCGTTCGTATTCAGCTGTAATGTGTGTTTGTTTTAAACGATACATTGAAATCGACGCTCTTTATACTGGGCTTTCGAAAGTTTAGCTTAAACAGCGAAATAATATTTTAAAAGGTAAACAATTTTACTAATTAAACTTTAATACGTTACTTTAAATTTGTTATCACAGCAAATGGCCCAATTTTTCAACATTTTCGGTAGGAAATTCTATACAATTATACGATAATTTAGAAACGGGCGATTAACAATCGAACAATTTTTTGTGATAAAAAATAAAAATTCATGTTAAGTAATACATTTTCTGGAATAAAGAAAAATGTATTGCTAATAAAAAAAGGTTGTTTTTTTATTAGCAATACATTCGTGCATCATGAAAAACGAATAATTTTCGTGGACCGCGGAGCGAAGGGTTAAACTTGTTAAACGAAGGAATTATGCATTTTCCGTGCATTAAATATTTTCCGCAAAAGGTCAGTTTGGGTAGACATCAATTAATCAAATTTATTAAAAAATTTACGTTTGGGCCTAAATGTCCATCCAGTGGTCATTCGCATTCGGCTGCAACGTTTGTTTGTTTTAAACGATATATTGAAATCGACGCTCTTTACACCGCGCTTTCGAGAGTTTAGTTTAAACAGCAAAATAACTTTAAGAAAAGGAAAACAATTTTACTAATTAAATTTCAATTCGTTGCTTTAAATTTGTCAGTTCCTTAAAATGTTCATTAGGAAAATTCTATACAATTTTGAAGTGAACAATTATCAATCGAGCAATTGTTTGCGATCAATTGTTATTTTCTCCAATAAAACTTTAACGATAATAAAAAAATGTTTTTTTTTGCAGTGCATCGTTGGGAACAGAAAAGCCGCGTCTTCCTCACGATGAAGATCCGACGAAGTACCGACAGGCGTCTGAACGAAGATACATAGTCGTTGGAGTCCCGACAAAATTGGACGAGCCACGGATAAATCGAACGATGGTTCCGGGTCGCAATATACAGGCAACGACCGACGCTCGACGCGAGGACGAGTTTCATAATCTCATGACGGACTTACCTTTTCCAAATTTTTGGTAAACGAGTTTCCGGTCCTCGGCCGCCAAACCGGAAGTGAGCGGCCCCTCGACTTGGGAAAGAGCAAAAAATAGTAAATTTTTTTTATAAAAAAAAAAAATATATGAATCCATAGTCCGAATGAGGAAAGCAAGAGGCGAAGAATCCGAAGATATAGAATGGAAACAACAAGGTCATTATCGGTCTCACGTGAAGCATTGTCGACGTCGTTGAGTACCTTGTTCCCTCCATTATCGTCGTCGCCGTCGTTATTACCGCCGTCGCGAAGATTACCGGTTGGCCGAAGATAGCGGTGGGAATTCACCTCTTTGAGGAGGCATGGAGCCCTCGGTGGTCGGCACGGCGGCCTGGGAGGATGCCGGGGGTGTTGTCGCTCGGCAGCAACGATCGACAAAGGGTAGCCGAGTCGACGATGCGGAAACACCGGGCGAGAGGAGCAAGGATGAAGCCGCCGATAGTTCGGGCAGCGAAGCGGAAACGGAACCAGCTCGAAGCTTTCATCGCAAGCTGAGCACGAACAGGGCAATAAAAAACGCGGTGAGACGATGATGGGGAACATTTTTTTATTTCATTGCTTGAGAAGTGGAATTTTAAAGGGGAGCTTGTTATCGAGCCCGACAATTGAAAACGCGGCGTCTCTTCGTGGATAAATAACGATCTTTTGACTATTCGGCTGGTCCTTGACTCTGGGAATTTAAGTACTTCTTGATGGTGTAAAAATCTGAAAAAAATCATGTATACTAAAGGTACTGAGAAGATTAATTTTGCATAATAATAATTGCAAAATGTTGTTAATAAATTCATCATAAAATTGATTGGTTAACAAATTACCCGGTTTTAAGTAATCGTTGATTTTTTATTTTTTTTTATAACACAAAAATCTGAAAAAATTCATACGTATTCAGAAAAGTAAACGAATCATTTTCATTAAAAAAAAGTTTTGTTGCCGGGTAATTTGTTAACCAATTAATTTTTTGATGAACTTGTTAATAACATTTTGCAATTATTATTATGCAAAATTCATCTTGTCAGTACCTTTAGTATACATGATTTTTATTGAAGGAGATTTCACAAATATTTGATGATACTTGTATTGTGTACAACGTTCAGTTGACTGTCAATTAGTTATGTAACTCTGAGAGTTTTGAAACTTGAATTTCTTAGCGAGTAATCAAATTATATATTTATGGAGAAAAATATTTGACGAATATTCGATGGTGCTTATGTTCAGTAAAACGATCATTTGACTCTCGATTAGGCCAGTGATTCTGAGAATTTTGAAGCTTGAATTTTAACGAACATCAAATGACATATTAATGAAAAAAACATTTTGACAAATATTCTATGATGCTTGTAATTAGTAAAACCATCATTTGACTCATGATCAGTGTCGTAACTCTGAGAATTTTGAAGCTTGCATTTTTTTAACGAATATCAAATTCCATATATATAAAAAAACATTTGACAAATATTCCATGATGCTTGTAATTTAGTGAAATGATCATTTGACTAGTCATCAGTGCCATAACTCTGAGAATTTTGAAGTTTGCATTTTTTTTTAACAAATATCAAATTACACATTACATATATATGAAAAAATGTGACTGACATTCGATGATACTTGTATTAATACCCCACAACCTTACCTTATTACCCTTAAGTAATACCTCAAGGATATTACTTGTTGTAATACTCTTGCGCTTCCATCCGAAAAACTGAATTCGAGAATGGTCAACCGTATAACGAAAGGCCACTTTACCGTTGCAGATATGTTGGACAAAGGAGGGTTTTCTGATGAAGCAAACCTGGTCGTTTCAACGATGGCGAAGAAGATACTTTAAACTGCGCGACCGAACGCTGTATTATGCGAAGGACACGAAGGTAAACGTGAAAAATATTTTACCAATAATACCACAATACCATGATATAGTAATAGTAATTTATAGTATAGTAATTTGAAAGTTCCGCAATTTACTGAACAACCTCGAACAGCAATCACGTCTAAACAGTCCTCAATGCATGCAATGGGATTTTGTGATGTAACGAGCGAATTGTATGTACGATGCGTCCGGGAAACATGCCGACTGTGTGGGTGCGTCGAAGTACCATACGAAACTCTGCAGTGTTGCGCGTTGATTAAATTCCAACACTTTCGGCGGTATAGTTTCGCAGTTCGTCGTCATACCCGCTGCAATTCGTTGAACAACTTCTACGTATGCGTTCAGCAACTAGCACAGAGCTGTTAGTCGCTGCCTCAAGTTGCGAGAGTTGTTTACATTTCAGCCTCTTTGAGTAATCAACGAGGCCAGTTTCATTGTCGCATTTAGTTTCGGTTGTGGTTTCGAACTGCTCACGAGCAGTCCGATTCAGGAAACAGCGTGAGAAATGTGAAATTACACTCGACACTTTGAAAACACACTGAGGAAAACAATGTTTTTTTTTATCCACAGTAGAACATAAATAGTTGGTTAAAATCGCAAAAAAAAACGGAAATTCGCAGTTTTTTAAAGCTGACTTACAATAGTGATTTGACCGGTGTCGGGTCACGAAGCCGAGTCGCACCAACGACCGATAACCGTTTCTCTTCCGTCGTTTAAGCATTCATCTTAAGATAAAGCTGAATCCCACGGTCGGTAATAAAAAGCGGAATCATTTTTTTTTCTCAAGCATGTGAAACATTTTCTGGTGTTCTTAAATTGCAAAAAGATTCAACTACCGCGTTGATTTAACAATAACAATTTCTAAATCGTGATTCTCATTATTTCGTGCAAATACTTGACTCTGGAGGAAATGTCGAGTTCTCGACGTAATTTCCTGAAGAAAGGTGTTTAAGGAAGGAGTCTCGCTGCGCGCTGACTTCGATCTGAAAAACATCATGTATACTAAAGGTACTGAGAAGATTAATTTTGCATAATAATAATTGCAAAATGTTATTAACACATTCATCAAAAAATTAATTGCTTAACAAATTACCTGGCAATAGAAATTTTTTTTTGTGAAAATGATTCGTTTATTTTTCTGAATACGTATGCATTTTTTCGGATTTTTAAGTAATCGTTGATTTTTGTTCTATAAAAAAAAATAAAAAATTAACGACGTTCTTTGGACATATGAAAGTGGGGAAAGACCGAAAATTGGTAATATGGACAATTTTTGTGAAAAAGCAAAAAAAAAAAAAGTTTGGGCATGTGTTTTGATATGTACTTTTCTTGAAACATTGTAGGTAAGTAACTATAATGATAAACATTATAAAAAATTATAAAAATTATTAGAAATTATTTTTTTTAATTGCGACTATATGCGTCCACATTACACAATAATATGTGTGGGTGGAGATCGCGGGTTCATAGCTAAGGTATCGGAACGGCTTAATGGCTCGGCCGAAAAGAGTTGACAAGAGAAAGAAGACAAATCGACAGTCAGAATAACAACAGCTAAGAGACGTGACGGAAAAAGATCGATGTATCTGAAATAAAGAATATATTAATTATCCTATTGACAAAACGAGGGCATCCGAATTATTCATCCACTCCCTGATTCTTTCGAACCCTACATATGTTACATTTGATAGTTTAGACAAAAAAAAAGAAAATTCACTTACATAAAACACTAACGGGAACTCCAGAGTGGGGTCGAATTCGCCCGAAGCGGGCTGCGTTATCGTCCTGTGCAAAAACCAACAAACAACTGCGGCTACTACACTGCGAAAAAGCATTGGTTGGATTAACCAAAAGTCGCCGTGACATACGTTCAAAGCTGTTATTTGTTTGGTACAAATAAAGCATTGTTAAAGCATTAACATTGCATTAATAATGCATTAATAATACATTAATGCATTAATAATGCATTAATAATAATTCATTATTAATGCATTGTTAAAGCTTTAAATTGTTTTGTTAAACGATTAGCCGCTTCAATTTATTCAAAATTTGTCGATAGAAACAAACGTTTTTGTTGTACCAACAAAATACACCTTTGAACGTACGTCACCGCGCGTTCGCTTGGTCCAAGAATTTCTTTTTCCCATTGTACCGGCCTGCACGCATCATCAGATAGTTGAACTAAATTGCCGTTCGGCTCCCGAGTCGATAATGTCAATTTCTGCTTTAGGAGCGTCTGGGGAGGTTTTCTACCCCGCACATGAATTCTAGGATTAAGGTGGGTTCCGCGTCACCGGGAAAAGGCAGAAAAACACATAGAAAATGTTTACATCGGTGTCGGGTGAGAAACGAACCCAGACCCACTGCGTGTCAGGCAGAGGCCGAATCTCGACCACCCACTGCGCGTCCCAACATAAAGTTCTTCGGCACACCCAGAAAAATAATTTATTTGACTCTCTCCCCGCAAATAAATATTCATTTGAACCAAATACATATTTATTCGCAGGTCGCCCGTATAACAAATTATTTTTCTGGGTGCAAAGTAGTTCCGATCTTCAGCGACGCTGTCGGGCTTCGCGAGTCTGCGTGTTGACAAAAAATTACACAGTAAAAGCAACAATACTGATTTATTACCGTAAAAAATAGTTCCCAACGGGAACGTCTACATTTTATATTTACGACGGTGGCAAAAAACCATGGCTTAACCAGTTGAATATATACTGTCGGAAACTATCTGTATAGACGTTCCCCCTGGGAACTATTCGTTATAGGGGAGACCGGGGCAAAATGGCGCAGCGGGGCAAAACGGGACTGTGAGAGCAAAATTCAATTTTCCAATAATTTTTGGGTGCCCAATTTTGTCCTAACGATACATCCAGATTTTTAAACCCGTTTTGTCCCACATACCACCATCGCCACCATTTCAAAGTTATTGGAGTATTGCGTTTTATCTCATTATCCCGTTTTGCCCCGATGTGCCATTTTGCCCCGCTTCCCCCTAGTAGAAAATACTCTCTCGTCGATAGATCGCGATATGTTCGTAGACTCTCCGAATCGATCGTCGAATAATACCGACTGCTTTTTCAACGTTCCCCTCAACCATCCGGCGCACACCGCACGTCCTGCCGTTTTATTGCAAAAATATCAGAAATTCGAAAAAAAATTAATTGGATTTTCCGGCAAAGTTTGACCTTTGTCGGTAACCTTTATCGGGTCGCGAACCCGAGTCACACCAACGACGGATAACCGTTTGTCTTTCGCCGTTTATCCTTTCATCTTAAGATAAGGCTAAGTACCACGGTCGATAATAAAAACTGCAATCGTTGTTTTAAAGTGTGCGACACATTTTCCGGGAATCTTAAATTGTCAACAAAATTCAACAACCTCGTTGATTTAACACTAACAATTTCTAAACCATAACTTTCATAATTTCACAGTAAGTTTCATCAAAAACTTTACTGTGGATGAAATTTCGCGTTCTCGGCGTAATTTCCTGAATAAACGGGCTCAATGCAGCCAGCTGGTGGCCTGTTTATTTTACGTGTATCGTGTCGTGTATCGTCTCATGTACAGTCCTGATTATCAGGAATGCAGCGCACGAGCCTCGCGCTACTCAACCCCGTGCACCGGAAGTGTCTCTGCGAGGCATCGCCAGAACTCAATTCTGATCTTCGCCAGAACACAGTTCTGATCTTCGCCAGAACACAGTTCGGATCTTCGCCAGAACACAGTTCTGATCTTCGTCAGAACACAGTTCTGAACGTCGCCCGAACACAGTTCTGATCTTCGCCAGAACGCAGTTCTGATCTTCGCCAGAACGCAGTTTTGATCTTCGCCAGAACACAGTTCTGATCTCGCCAGGACACAGTTCGGATCTTCGCCAGAACACAGTTCTGATCTTCGTCAGAACACCGTTCTGATCGTCGCCAGAACACAATTCTGATCTTCGCCAGAACGCAGTTCTGATCTTCCCCAGAACACAGTTCTGATCTTTGCCAAAACGCAGTTCTGATCTTCGCCAGAACGCAGTTTTGATCTTCGCCAGAACACAGTTCTCATCTTCGCCAGGACACAGTTCAGATCCTCACCAGAACACATTTCTGGTCTTCGGCAGAACACATTTCTGGTCTTCGGCAGAACACAGTTCTGGTCCTCGCCAGTTCTAAGTTTGCGCGCAGCTCGTTGATAGATCGTGACACGTTTCGAGGACTCCCCGAATCGATCAACGAGTAATACCGAGCGCTTTTTCAACGTCCCCGTCAACTATCCTTCGCATACCGCACGTCCCGCCGTTTTATGTTCTCTCGGGCGATTAGATATCTCGCGCGACGTCCTCCTCGGCGACGTGTCCATGAAAGCTCGTCACGGGCATTCTCCCAGCGCTTGCTCCTCGATTCCGACGCTTCGCGCGAACAAAAACGAGCCTATCGATTCACCGTCGTAGGCCCGCGCATGACTAACATTTCTATGCTTCCCTCCGGTTTGTACAATGAAGAAAAGAGGGCCGAGCGACGAGGCTCGAAGCTCGGGAGTGATGGGAGAAAAAAAAATATGAAGATAGGCTCATTGTCCTCCCCCATGACAATGCGACCGGCTGGCTGGAAAACTTTTCGAAACGAGAATTGATATAGACCATTATACGTCGTTGATTTCAATGAGAGTCTCGCGTCCCAGATTCTCGCCTTTACCTTTGCACTTTTAAACATTCGTCGCCTGGAAAGCGCCGTCCGTGAAATGTGTATATGGTACGTCTTCCGTTTGAAGTACAGACGGCAACCGGAAATTCGGCCGAGCGGCGAGACGGAAGGAAAGCCTCGCGGGGATTAAATTCGAACGCTGCTTGTGCATTCTCTTCCGTTCTTCGCCGCGAGCCACGTAAGCGAAGGTATTTTATTTTGTTTTCGTTCTTAAAGTAAACACGCTGCTACCTTTTAAATTCTGTTTTCGTTCTTAAAGTAAATACGCTGCTATTTTTCAAATTTTGTTTTCATTCTTAAATTAACCACGTTGCTGTTTTTTAAATTTTGTTTTCGTTATTAAATTAATCACGTTGCTATTTTTTTTAATTTTGTTTTCGATCTTAAACTAACCACGTTGCTATTTAAACAATTTTTTTAGTTCTTAAAGTAATTACGTTGCTATTTTTTAAATTTTGTTTTTGTTTTTAAAGTAACCACGTTACAAGTTTTTAAATTTTGTTTTCGTTCTTAAAGTAACCACGTTGCTATTTTTTAAATTTTGTTTTCGTTCTTAAATGAATCGCGTTGCAAGTTTTCAAATTTTGTTTTCGTTCTTAAAGTAACCACGTTGCTATTTTTTTAATTTAGCTTTCGTACTTAAATGAATCATGTTGCAATTTTTTAAATGTTGTTTTCGTTATTAAATTAACCACGTTGCTGTTTTTTAAATTTTGTTTTCGGTCTTAAATTAACCACGTTGCTGTTTTTTAAATTTTGTTTTCGGTCTTAAATTAACCACGTTGCTATTTTTTAAATTTTGTTTTCGTTCTTAAATTAACCACGTTGCTGTTTTTAAATTTTGTTTTCGTTCTTGAAGTAAACACGTTGCAACTTTTTTAAATTTTGATTTCGTTCTTAAATTAAGCACATTGCTACTTTTTTCTGGAAACCCGATTGTAAAGAATGCATTTGACATGGGCGCGTAGTTTGACATTATACAGCATTGACTTCAATGAGACTCTCGCGTCCCAGATACTCGAGTTTCCTTTACACTGTTGAAAATTAGTCGCTTGGAAAGCGTCGTCCATGAAATGTAGGGGACAGCGGGGCTAAATTGCGTTTCGCGCCAGTGTCCCATTTTGCCCCGCTCTCCCCTAAATATAGATGTATATCTTCAATTTGACGTACGGACGGCAACCGGAATTTCGGCTGAGCGGCGACCGAGATACCGGCGGCGATGTGAAAGAAAAGGGTTGAGGGGATTAAATTCGAACGTTCCCTCTGCATTCTCTTCCGTTATTCGCGGTGAGCCACGTATGCAGGAATTTTTTAATTTTGTTGTGTTCTCTCAGTAACCACGTTGCTACTTTCTTTTTGCATAGCCGACTAAAAAGATTGAGCGTTATGCATTTGACACGGATACGAAGTTTGACATTACACGTGAAATTTAAACATTAAAAAAACGTTTGTACTTTTAACAACAAAGTATTGTCCACAAACGTCCGCAATTTTTATTTGTTAATATTCCGATCGCGCCATCCTAGGCTTGTAGTTTTACAAACAAAAGTACAAATTAAAATGCTTAATAACACGGGAAATAAAAAAAACAAGTTTCTATATTCAAGCCTGAACAAACAAGTTTGTCACTTATTTGATAAAATTATTTTTACGAAACCTCGAATCTCGATTTTACGGAATTATTTTTTTACTGTGTAGGGGAGAGCGAGGCAAAATGGCACAGTGGGGAAAAACGGGACAGAAAATCCGGATGTATCGATGGGCAAAGTGGGACATCCAAAAATTATTGGAAAATTGAGTTTTGCCCCACTGTCCCATTTTGCGCCGTTTTTTTTCCTATATATTAGACGTATAGCTTTCGTTTTACGCACGGACGGCAACCGGAAACTCGGCCGAGCCGCGACCGATATACCAGCGGCGATGTGGAAGAGAAGGGTTGCGGGGATTAAATTCGAACGTTCCTTCTGCACAGTAAAAAATTATTTCGTAAAATCGGATTACGAAATTTCGTGAAAATAATTTTGTTAAATAATTGACAAACTCGTCTGTTCATTCTTCAACATACAATATACATCTGCCCTTTTATGTCCCGTTTCATTAACAATTTTAGGTTGTACTTTTGTTTGCACGAAGAAAACTGTTCTGTTTCTCTAACAAAATGTAAATCGTTAATAATTTATGATTGTGGCTAAAAAATTATTTGGCTGCCACAGCAAAATATTTTGTTGCCCCTATGTTAAGCTGATACATGACTTATAATAACAAAATTATTGCCGTCCAAACAATTTTTTTCTTCGTCACTAAATCTGGAGAATTAACAAATAAAAAACTGTGTACAATAATTTGTTATAAAAAGTACATGTAAAAAGTAACTGTTCTGTTTCTCTAACAAAAATTAGATTGTTAATAATTTATTATTGTGGCAAAAACATTATTTGGCTGCTACAGCAAAATATTTTGTTGTCCCCATGTTAAGCAGGTAAATGAGTTATAATAACAAAATTCTTGCCATCCAAACAATTTTTTTTTCTTCGTCACTAAACCTGCAAAATTAACAAATAAAAAATTGTGGACAATAATTTGTTGTCAAAAGTACAATTTTTTTAGTGTGTCCATTCTCTTTCGTTATTCGCGCTGAGCCACGTATGTAAGTGCATGTGCATATACAGTAGAACCTCCATTACCCGAACCTCGATCGTCCGAAGCCTCAGTATCCGAACCATGACTCCGTTCGTCCGAACGCTCAGTTGTCCGGACGTCAGCAAGAAACATTATACATTGTTGCTCGGTAGCGGCAACAGCCGCGTCCGTATTCAAGAGTGTGACGCGCGCTTTTCCTCTTCCTGCGTTAATCCGCTCGCACACTGGCTGTTCCGAGCAGCTTTCACCTACCCCATCGGCGTCGGATAGCGCGCATCACAGACTATCCAGATAGACACGATACGGTACGATGACGGAACGGTGGCGCTCTGTGAAAATGGATAGTTTTTCCTACAATAACAAATAGTTCCCAGGGAAAACGTCTATAGAAATAGTTTCTGATAGTATATGCACCCAGAAAACAAATTTATTTGACAGCCACTATTTATTTGATTCAAGTAAAAAATTTCTTTGATTAAAATAAATATTTCTTTGATTTAAATAAATATTTCTTTGATTAAATAAATATTTCTTTGATTTAAATAAATATTTCTTTGATTTAAATAAATATTTCTTTTTATAATTTATATGAAATTCCTCTCGTTGAAATTTCTTCCCAAACAAACAGTTATCATTTTTTAGACGAGAAATACTATCGAATATCTGCTGGTGGATTTATTAAGCATCATTCGAGGAAGAGAATGAGCCGTAATACCGTAGTTTTTTCAAAGAATAATCCGAAATTTTCGCACGATTTTGACATGTATTACGGCTCATTCTCTTCCTCGAAAGATGCTCTATAAATCCACCAGCAGATATTCGATAGTATTTCACGTCTAAAAAATGATAACTATTTGTTTGGGAAGAAATTTCATCGGAAGGAATTTCATATAAATTATAAAAATAAATATTTCTTTGATTTAAATAAATATTCCTTTGATTTAAATTCTTTGAAAAAACTGAACGAATATGTATCTTTTCGAAAAGCAGCACAAACCAGTTAATATTTTTGCAAATCTATTGCAAATGATGTCTTTCCAGGTTAAGGACATCCGTCGCAATACAAATAACTATCCACTATAATCAATAGATGCCTACAAGTTAGAAAAAAAGACATTAATAAATGTTGCACACATTTGACTAGTGTAAAGCGCTCCATCCTCCTCAAAAGTGGACGACTTTATTTCACAGAGTCCTTGGAATAAAACTGCCGACGTTGGAAATAATCACGTAAAAAAATTACGTTTCTATTATATTATATTATATTTTTTATTATCCGACCTAGACTCAGTCGCGACGTGCTCGGATAATCGAGGTTTCAGTGTATAATTATTTTTTATTTATTTATTTACTTTTACCGTTAAAGCAGGTAATAAAGTCGCTATTTTTATCAGATATACCCGTCTGAAAAAAACGAGCGTCATGTGTTTGACACGGACGCGAAGTTTAGCGTTATAAATCGTCGACTTCAATGAGACTCTCGCGGCCCAGATTCTCGCGTTACCTTTGCACTTTAAACCTTTTGAACCACGGTGTTCCACAGATGATACACCTCTTTGAATTCAGAAAAAAAATGCAGCATAAATAACCAAACGATGTATTTTAAGCTTGTAAATACTTGTAAAAAAAAGTATGCTTCAAAGGATTAATCATTCGCCGTCTAGAAAGCGCCGTCCATGAATACAGTAGAACCTCGATTATCCGAACACCCATTATCCGAACCCTCTGTTATCCGAACTGCCGCTGGTTCGGATAAAGTTTCTATTATCCGAACAATT
>JAPYZD010002098.1:0-19422 GCA_030522725.1 Ichneumoninae sp. B BG-2022a | reverse complement strand
GTTAACAAATTACCCGGCAACAAAACTTTTTTTTTTATGAAAATGATTCGTTTATTTTTCTGAATACGTATGAATTTTTTCAGATTTTTAAGTTATCGTTGATTTTTAATTTTTTTTTATAGAACAAAAATCAACGATTACTTAAAAATCTGAAAAAATTCATACGTATTCGGAAAAATAAACGAATCATTTTCATAAAAAAAAAGTTTTGTTGCCGAGCAATTTGTTAACTTTTTTTGTTTGTAATTAATTTTTTGATGAATTTGTTAATAACATTTTGCAATTATCATTATGCAAAATTAATCTTGTCAGTACCTTTAGTATACATGATTTTTTTCAGATTTTTACACCATCAAGAAGTACTTGCAATTTTTTCTTATTGTTGTCCAACTTATGCGAAGTCAGCGCGCAGCGAGACTGCCTCCTTGAGGTCTCCTTTCGTCTCCCCTCTTATTCACGGTACCGGAGCCATGTTTCACTTCTCGGAAGAAGACGACGCCGCATTATCCGAAAGCGTACAAGTTTACCGGCACTTCTCGGAAGCACGAGGCGTACGCCTCGTTGACGTTGTCCGGACGACAAGACGCGGAGACGTTCGAGCGAATGTGCGACGGTATGTTTTATACCTCGCCAGCTCGGTTTCCCTCGCACGCGCATTGCGTTTTTTTTTCGGTCAGGGTGTCACGCAATACCCGTACGTAATTCATTAATTGAGTGCGTAATGCGAAGGCGTGGCCCGAGCCGTGCCTAAAACGACCGCCGGAACCAAAATATTTTTCGACAATTTCCCCGTTTTTTTTTACAACTTTTCACCGTGGAGTTACGAAAAATGTATAAGAGTTTTGTAAATTTTGCTTAAATGTATTTACATTTAACATTATCTTTCTTCTTTGAAATTATTTTTTTTTTTACATATTGCGTAACTTTTCTTTGTCGAGAAGATTTCGAATTTTTCGATCAGTGGACCAAAAACATTTTTCGCCCATTTGCCTTTATCTTTACAAAACTGCCATCACCGAAAAATAATTAAGAGCTTTGCAAATCTTCTTTAAATATATTTACAAATCTTTTTCAATTATTTAGGACGCACGCATTTTTCAAATCTCGAAATTTTTTGTTTATTACTTTATTTTCTTTTTCCGAACATATTGCATAATTTATAAATTTTTTTTATCGGGAGATTTCGACCTCTCGATCGAACGGGTCACAGCTGAATCGAACCGTGCAATCTCCGATAAACATTGGCACAGTCGGGAAGTAATGAGTCGGAGTTATCGCTTATCGATTCGGCGAGGTGCGATAGGCGTATCGTACGTGGCGTTAGTATCGTTTTCAGCTATAATTTCCACTTCGCGCATTATGCCTGGAACTAAAACTGTAGAATGCAAAACAAAAAAAAAAAAAAAAAAAAAAAAAAAAAAAAAAAAAAAAAAAAAAAAAAAAAAACAGGAGAAAAGGGAAAACACGATCGCACTTTGGAATCGTTTTACACACATTGTCTGGACGAACTGGCCGCGGGTTTATTCAGCGCAATGGCAGAAGGCAAACTGGGTTACTAGCGTCCTTAGAAAAAAAATGAGAATAAAAAGAAAAAATCGAAACGAAAGCGCAGAGTATTGTGGAGAGGACGAGGACTGTCGGTGCGGCCGCTTGTGCAGTGTGCAAATACAGGCTGCTTCACAATCGATGCACTATTTTTTATTCTCTCTTTTCACCTGCAGTCGACTACAAAGGCGTCTCGGCAAACTTGTTCCATCGTTTAGTCACGATTTTTTTTAATATATTTTTTTTTTATTTTTTTTTTATTTTTCATTCATCGAAAACTAAAGCTGCAATTTAATGCGATCAGAGATGTCGAATAATAATAGGAGAAATATTTTTCGCAGCATTAATTTTATGTTTTTAAAAAATCTGCACCGATGACAATCGGTAATATATTTTTTTTTGTTAATTTTTTTTTTATTGCGAAGTCAACGATTTCGCTCTGAACTGCTCTGTAGCGATACGCGAATATAGCGGAATAGAAAAATGAGGAATATCGTGGTGGCCACGGAGCGGTGGAAAAACCGCTTGCGCTCGTGTAATTTTTATGATCGACGTGCGACAACAACACGCGAGAAACGCGGCGGTGCTACCATCGCCTGTTTAGCACTGTTGTCGGTTTTAACTTCCGCGTACGCGTACCGATACGCGCCAACATCCGTTGCGAAATCTAGGTCGCGGCGATTTTTATTCGAAGAGATTTCACATTCACTTTCGGACAATTATTCATTCTTAAGGAATTTATAATAATAATAATAATAATAACAACAACAACAACAACAACAACAATAATAATAATAACAGAGCTGAAGGACTCCGGTCGATGGCCCATTGGCCATGTCTATGTAAAAGTTGCAACCACTGCATAGAAATGTATCAGATATTGGATGAACCAGACGATATTATCAATAAAATGCATTTCTACTAATAGTAAAAATAATAAATTAAAAATAATATTGTCCAATAATATTTTTCAAACTCTCCAGTTTCGATCCATCCTGTAAATAGCACGCCAATCGGACATTCGTAGAAAAGCCCTATACCCGATCGGTATTCCGATCGGCGATATCGAATTTAATTCAAAGAGATTTCGCATTCACTTTCGGACAATTATTATTATTAAAAAAAATTATTCATTCTTAAGGAATTAATAATAATAATAATAATAATAACAGAGCTGAAGGACTCCGGTCGATGGCCCATTGGCCATGTCTATGTGAAAGTTGCAACTACTGCATAGAGGAATGTACCAGATATTGGATGAACCACACGATATTGTCGATAAATGCATTTTTACTAATAATATTAATAATAAATGAAAAATGATATTTTTCAAACTCTCCAGTTTCGATCCATCCTGTACATAGCTCGCCGATCGAGCATTTGTAGAAAATCCCTATGCCCGGTCGGTAATCCGATCGGCGATATCCGGTCGAGACCGCGGACCCGGAGCGGGCTTACGGCAACACGCCGCGCCGCTACTTTGTTTAATCAACGCGAATACGTGCAGTGTGCGCGCCGAAGAATAATAAATCGGGTGGACGAGTTTCGAGACCCGATCGCCTTCGGATACCTACCGCGTCTTAGCTCTGACTCAGCACTGCTCTCCGTCATGATTTAGCCTTCGAGTAATCCCCTTTCTCCCTCTCGCGACACCAGCACTCTCCCTTGGCCCTTCGAAGTGTCTTTCTATGATAATATTTACGCGCTATTAAATTTCGAACGAAAAAAAATCAATTCATTTTATTTATTGTTTTCACTGCCTCGAGTGGAAAAGCAACGGTAGAAAACTCCGTTCGTACGTGCTGGAAGGGTCGGGAGTTCGGGTAGCTCGAATTTTACTCTTCCTATGATAATATTTATACGCGATTAAATTTAGAAAGAAAAATCAATTTATTGTATTTATTTATTTTTATTGTTCGAATTTCACTCTTCCTACGATAATATTTACGCGCTATTAAATTTCGAAAAAATCTATTTTTTTATTCGATTGAAATCTATTTTTTTATACGTTTGAAATCAATTCTTTAATTCTCTAAAATCAATTCTTTAATTCTTTGGAAATAAATTTTTTTATACGTTTGTAATCAATTCTTTAATTTTTTGAAATGAATTCTTTAATTCTTTGGAAATAAATTTTTTGATTCTTTGAAATGAACCGTTTAATTTTTTTTATTTATATTTTTTATCAATATTTTTTCACTGCTTCGAGTGTAAAAACAATTGTGGAGAACCGTCCGTAGGTTCTCGAAGGGCCGCTACGACTGCAGGTCTGCCGGTAGCCGTTGCGTGTCGAGCGTGCGGATAGCTCGAATTTAGCAGGGAGTAGCCGATAGCGCCAGGAAGCAGGAAGAGGGCGGTGGGTCGTTGCTTTGCTTTGGTGCAGTCGAAAGAGTCCAAACACCTGCCCTTCCACGGACAGGCTGATGTAACCCCCAAACAAATTCCCCCTCCAGGACTCCCCTCGATCCGCTCGGTCGTTGCTACCCTCATCGCTTCAGCCCGAAGAGCCGCTGCAACGATAGTTCTACGACCCGCTTTTACTACACACATAAATCCGTATATATTCTATACAACCGATGCTATATTACCATTATAGTTGTGGCGCTGTATTGAATTATCGCAGCCTTTAGGAGAGAAGTCTTTACGACATAAATCGTTAATGACGGTGATAAATACATGATTATTTTTCCCTCAGTCGTCCGGAGACGAACCAGGTACGCGTGTCATAACGAAGTTGCAGCGACGGAAATCGGAAATCAATTTTTCGAGCCATGTCGATTTCCCGTACGATAATTTAAACGAGATAATTTTTTAACGATTCGGTTTATTATTAAAAATAAATAAATAAAGACCATTAAAGTTTAGTTTTTAAAAAATCAATGATAATGCATAGTAATTGAAAGTATCGTCGTGGTGGCCGTTTTTTCCCCGGAAAAAAATTCCCTGAATTTTCCCTGACTTTTCACTGACCAAACAAAAACTTTCCCGGACCAAACTTCTAACGACTTATAATCAAAAAAATGTATGACCCAAATGAAAATTCCTAATTATATTAACATCTAATTCTAGTTTTTTTTTCTTCAAAATGTTGCCATTTTTTTAAGGCTCCCTTCTATGTACTTCTTATGAACCCAAATGAAAATTCCTAATTATATTAACATTTAATTCCAGTTTTTTTTTTCTTCAAAATGTTGCCATTTTTTTAAGGCTCCCTTCTGTGTACTTCTTGTTTATTTATAAAAGGTTCGGCGACAATTTACTTTTTCCCTGACCAATTATGAAATTCCCTGACATTTCCCTGATTCCCTGACCAAGATTTTTTTTCCCTGACTTCTCCCGGTTTTCCCTGACCGCGGCCACCATGATCGTACTCTTTAACGAAAATCGGTGTCTGAGGCGAGAACATTTTTCTTATTTTATTTAGCACACAAAAAAGTTGCAGATAGCCGGGAAACTGATGTTAAAAAAAAAAATACCATTATATTTCTCCTACGCTACGTATACATTACAGAACGTGCAGCCATCGCATCCACCGTATAATTTTTTTTATCTCCGCCTTTATTCGACTAATCATCTCGGAGGGTTCTAATTGGGTGTTCTTAGCTGCGACTTTAATTTCATTGTTCGCCGATAAATAATAATCGTTTAGAGAAACTACCGGGAGCCCGAAGCTAGCGGCTGCAACAGTTCCGCTTGCCAGGGGAGGGGGGGGGGGGCTATCGACGCCGCGGAGCGCAGGAGCGGTCTCTCCGACGCGAGTTGTGAACAATAGCAAGAGTAAACCTGGCAACCAGCCATTAAACTCGATTCTAACGGTAAGTTGTGCAGGGCGCTGGTGACTCGAGGCTCGTATAATGGAAAATGTACAGGCATTACCCGGCGCAAACGGTGTACGCGTATCTACCGATGCGTTATAATAATATTCCGGTGAGCGACTGAGGAGACTGAGAGCGAGCGCGCACGGGACGACACAGAAGGGGCCACTCCTAAACTTTGTGTGACGAGCAAACATGTTATCCGACGCTTTGATACGATCTCGTGACGATTTTTTTTTCTTTTTTCTTCTCTAGCTCTCGCTCGTTAATACGATACGAGTTTGTCTGTTAATTAACGAATTGACGAGGCGCGCATGCGCGAAGACTCCCCAGCTGCGACGAATCCTCTGAACGATGCTCGTGAAACTTCGCACTTTGCGCTTCCAATGACTGTCCCTTGAAAACTTTGTTTTTCGATCGCGAATACGATGTTTTGTACGAATAAAAGAAAAGTTCAAATCATTTCTTTTTTCAGCTCTCGCTCTTTAACACGATTTGAGGCTGCCTGTTAATTAACGAATTCCCGTGGCGCGCATGCGCGAAGACTCCCGAGCTGCGACGAATCCTTCGAACGATGTTCGTGAAACTTCGGACCTTTCGTTCTCAACGTCTGTCCCTTTAATATTTTGTTTTCCATCGTGAATATGATGTTTTGTATTAATACAAGAAGACCAGAGGAAAAGGTCAAACAATTTATTTTATTAGATCTCGCTCTTTAACACGATTTGAGGCTGTCTGTTAATTAACGAATTCACGCGGCGCGCATGCGCGACGCCATCTCGAGCGTCGAGGAAATCTTCCGACCATGTTCGTGAGACTTCGGACCGAAGATCGCTGAGATTACCGTCGTCCTTCATACTTTTCGTCCCCAATGACTGGCCCTTTAATATTTAGTTTTTCCATCGTGAATAGGATATTTTGTGTAAATGAAAAACCCGAGAAAAAAAGGTCAGTTTTTTTTTGTTTCTCTCGCTCTTCAACACGATCTGAGACTGTCTGTTAATTAATTAATTCACGAGGCGCGCATGCGCTACGGATTTCTCGAGCGTCGACGAATCCTGCGAACGATATTCGTGAAACTTCGGACTGAGAAGCGCTGAGATTACCTGAGATATTTTGTTTAAAAAAACAAAAATCCTAGCAAAAGGTCAGACAAATTTTATTTTTTATTTTTTTCTCTATAGAACACATGGACTATAATAGTATTAGAATAGAAGAAACGACACAATATGAATAACTGAAATATTTCGCAGCCGATAATTAAATCTGCAGTCGCTCCCTTCCAATAATAATAATAAAAATAATGAAACTGTCTTTTCAATATTCCGCGTTTCTATCGTGAATGCGATATTTTGTACAAAACAAATAAAAACGATGGGAAAAAGTCAGACAATTTTAATTATTTTTTCTACCAAACATATGGACTATAAATACTATCAGAATCGAAGAAACGACACGATACGATTATTAATTTGCAGTCGTCGCGTTCGAATGATAACAAAAACAATGAAATTAATTTGGAAATCATTTTCGATTGTAACGAGCCTGACGTTTAAGCCCCGCGCGAACCTTCAGCGTCGCGTCGAATTCAGTTCCGCGAAAGGTTTGACACAAATGCTTCGGGAATTTATCGCCGTCCACTCATTGGCCAATGTGTATTAGCCATAACAATCCAGACGTACCGGGGCGGACACGAACCACCGCATTATTTGTCCCCCGATCAACAAGTATCGTCGGGGTACATGTAAATTCGAGGTGTCAAGTACACGGTTACCCGGAGAGAGAGGGGTGGGAGGGAGAAAGAGGCGAGCGCGTGGTTATGTGGTTATGACCTCGATTCGCCACGGCGTGATTCCACACGCGTGAATCGTTCCGTCCAATCGTTTGCGGTCTGGTACGAGAATTCAAACTGCGTATAATTGGCTATATGAGGGCCCACCGAGAATGACAGATATCGTTCTCGTTGCGAATAATCGTCGGCCGTTCGGATGCGTTTCCCATTATCAGAATCGTCCGAACTCGCATGGGTAAAAAAAACTGGCAAAAAATCAAAGTGGGGCAAAGTGGACCGGGGAGTCGGGGAGTTTTGTTTTGTCGTTTAACGCGACATGTTGTGACTTTTTTTCACAGGAAATGAATCTGCTGCACTCATTCGGGGACGCAGGGGTAGAATAAAAGTAGTGGGGCAAAACGGCCTATCCTGAAAATTTAGGGAAACTTAATAAACGTTCTCGTTACGAATAATCGAATAATCGCAATCGTACGAGAAGCGTGCGTAAAGTTCAAGAAGTGTGCGTGAAGTTCAAGAAGCGTGCGTAAAGTTCAAGAAGTGTGCGTGAAGTTCAAGAAGCGTGCGTAAAGTTCAAGAAGTGTGGGTAAAGTTCAAAAAGCGTGCGTAAAGTTCAAGAAGCGTGCGTAAAGTTCAAGAAGCGTGCGTAAAGTTCAAGAAGCATGCGTAAAGTTCAAAAAGCGTGCGTAAAGTTCAAGAAGCGTGCGTAAAGTAAGATCGGACCGACGCGCGCATGCGCCGGGTGTTTATAGTACACTAGGCTGTAAAGCGCCACTTTCGCCATTCTCGGCAGGCACGAAAAGTAGCACTTTTCATGCAGGAGTTTAAAAAAATCGCTACATTATACCCATCGGCTGAAAACATATTATACCCATTAGCAAAAAGTGTCGTCAAAACATTTTTTTAGAAAAACCATGAACTACTTTCAAGCGTAAAAATGTTGGGTGCGAAGAGGGCAAAACTAGGTCGACGATTTCACTCATTATTTCGTGGACGGTTCTCGAGATCTGCAGAAGTGCACGCGCGTGCTATATATATGCATCGTTAGATCACGCTAGATCCTCGAGCAGCTTTTGTAGTGAACATTTCTCGGAAGATATTGTGAGTCACGCGCGTCTCTCTGTCCGACAGAATAGCCTCCGATACAGTCCGTGACAAGAAAATCAAGAGTGCGTATGTGCCCGCTTGGAAGTTACGTAAGTGGACGAGAAACGTCTGAGCGAGGCGTGACACGGCGTATACCGAGGGATTACAGCGGGCAAGGGATCGGAAGGCGTCGGTAAAGGTATACGCTGGTAAAGCCCGCGCTCGATGGGGAATCGCGTGCTGGAAGATGCCCTCTACAACCTTGTGACTCGTGTTTACGGTGAAGCTGATCCGTTGACTACATTTTCTGCCGGAGACACCGCGGCCGGAACTGCGGTGCGGAGCTCGAAATATTTTATTTCCACAAGACTTTCTTTGTAAGGTCTCTTCACTATTCGATCGATTAATTTTCGTACGTTTCTTATGAATTTTTTTATTATTTAATTTTTAGTTTTTTATTCCAAAAAAATAACTTACATTAATAGGATATAAAAAATAATAGTGTCCAATAATATTTTTCCAAACCGTGAACCGTGTGCTTCATGTTGACGATGAAGCTGATCCATCGACCAGATTTTCTGCCGGAGAGACCGCGGTCGGAGGCTCGAATAAAATATTTACTCTCGTTAAGCCTTCCTTTGTAAATTCCTTTTATTATTCAACCGATCAATTTTCGTTCGATTCTTATTATTTAAAAAAAATTTAATTTGAAGTTAAAGAAAATAAAAACAAAAGAGATCTAAAAATAAACTAACCAGCAATAATAAAAAGAATTAAAAATAACATTGCCCAATTGTGTTTTCCAGCTTCGAGCGTGATGCGGCTTAAAGCGGGGGGTCGCAGAGTTCCGCGGACTTCGCTGGCGTATCCCTTTGTCTACGCCAGCAAAGTGCGAGCGGGACGGGGAATCGCATGGCGGAAGATGCCCAGCGCACAACCGCGCGATTCGTATTCACGGTGAAGCTGATCGGTTAGCTGCATTTTCAGCCGGAGGCGACGCGGCCGGAGGGTCGAATCTATCGCGCCGTAATGAAACGAGCGTGCGCGAGGAAGAAAGGAAGAAAGAGCGAAGAGGTCGTTGGAACGCTATGCGCGCGGAGATCCCCAGGCGTGCACTCAAAGATCTCGCGTCTGTTCTCTCTCTGCGTACGCTCTCTCTACTTGCGACGCAGTCGTCGCTTCTTTTCAGCTGTGTTGTTCACTCGACTCGCCCAGGCTCGCGGCTTCTCGTCGACCGAAGCGAAAAAAAATGGTTCCTTCGCAAATGAGAATCGGAGATAAAAATAGCGAATTGTCGAACGATTATGCAGGTCGTGCACATAATTGGTTGATGATTCAAACGCAAGCTGCGTCGCGCTAATAATAAGTTTGATACATTAAGTCGTCATAATTGTAAGAAATCGAGCAGCGATGGACGTTGGACGGCGATAAAAATGTGCGATAAAATTTCTAAACTCTTTATTTTTTTTACGATGATTTCTCTCGATCACGCCCATTGTCCCGGACTCGTGGGTGTTTTTTGCCGCAAGGCCATCCGATCGCGTCGCCGAGCGCCGCGCTGCCTCTCGAGTTACGTCTGGCAGACTCTGGCGCGTAAATTTTAGAGGAAACTTTTTTATTTCCGTAACTGGTCGCGCGTACCGGACTGATGTGGTTCTTTCAATGTCCGGAGAGGACTGGGACGTTCGCGGACGATCCTCGCAGATTACAATTGATAAACTCCGCAACCTCGAGCAGGCTGAATTGCGATAGTAAGCCGGCGATTATTCCACTCCCGACCTTGCCGCGCGAATGCTTCTGCCTTGCCGGCAGAAGCGGATACTCGAATTAATTTCTCGATCTTTTTATCCCACCTTGTAAGAGCTGGTAATTAAATAATCGTTCTAACACTTTAGTAACTCACACCTCTATCCCCACACCTTGACGCTTTCGTACATAGTTAAAGATAATTTCGTGAAAGCGGAATACGAAGTTTCCTAAAAATAATTAATAATGTTAAGGCATAGCGAGATTTGGTCCAAAAAACAGGTTGATTTTTCAACCTTTTTTTTTACGATTTTTTAAACCGTTAGTTCAAGGAGAAGGCTTAAACTAGCTTTAAATAAATGACAAACTCGTTTGTTCAGCTTTAAAAACCTATATTTTTATTGCGCGTGTAATTAACAATTTTAGTTTGTACTTTTGTTTATAAAAAAAACCAGAGCCGGATGGTGCGATCGAAAAATTAACAGATAAAAAATTGTGTTTGTTTGTGGACAATAACATGTAAAAACTACAAACTTTCTTTTACTGTGTAGCAACACGTGGCCCCCACTCCGCGGCCGTTGCTCGCGTTTCGGCAAGTTTTCGGGCGGTGTTACTTGCGAAGGTTGACTCACCTCCTTAGAATCCGACGATCTACTAATCGATCACAGCGTCGAAAACAATTTTACAACAGCGTAGCAGCGTCGATAACAATTTTTTATTTAATTTTTATAATTCTCCGCGAAGTCACCGAACAATTACGACGGTCGATTCAAGGAAAACAAATGATTTATTTATTTATTTAATTGATGGCAGTTCGTGAACGTATTACGAGAATAAGCCGGCGATTATTCGAGCCTGGCTAGCGAATCGTCACCAGAAGCGTAGACACGAATGAACTTCCCAATCTTTTCACACCCTTCTCACAAAAAAACTGATAATGTAAATATCGTTGCGAACTCACCTCTTACGAATCCGGTAGTCCCCGCCAATCAATCCGTGACAGCGTCGATAATAAGATTGTGTTGAATTTTTATAACTTTACCCGAAGCCACCAAAAGATCGCGACGATCGAGATAAAAATAATTCCCCTTTTTCGTCAATAATTCACGATAATACGAGTACTCGTATAAACCTCTCGCGTAACGATAACGCCTCGAAACCGATTCGATAGACCTTCCTGTTAAATAATCGGTAAAACAGGTTCCCGTCCCGATAACAGTACCGACATAAACGGGACGACGTAACTAACGAGACCCGTTACCGACTAACAAAACCTCGGGAACAAAGCGTCGCCCGAAAAATCCGCCGACTGGAATAACCGCTCATGCACTTGATGATTTAACGTGGACAGACCGATTATCGTTTAATTATCTCCTCCTAATGTCGGTCGTTAAGTGTCCGAAAAACAAACGAATTAAATGGAATTTTTTCTTTACAATTATTTCATCACGAACATCCGTGTAAAATTCCTGGACGCCCGCGATTTGCGTATAAGCAATTTTATTAAAAACTTAAAAAACTTGTTTTGTTTTTTTTCACTAGATAAGTACCGTTCGACGTAGGACGACAGATCGTCGCTCTTTCCGCGCCACCGAGCCAGCGAGCACCGTGCTCGACTGATCAGTTGTTTAGCCGTACCGGACCGGAGAGCGAAGGCCTGCGAACTAACGTGACAGCGCTCGCTGCTCGCTGCCTTTGCATTCTATACTGCGAGCTACGTGAAAACACACTGTTGGTAGGATATATTCCCGGGAGAGACTGCCGTCGCGGTGCGGAGGTCGTCATCGCTGGCACACTCCGAGCTGGAGAGCGCAAGAATTCTTGGAACTCGCTGTAAACACCGACACACGAAGCGCCTGCAGGTACGCGCGCGCCACTACCAACGTCCAGCGAAACTTTTAACTCTCTCTCCGTCTCGTGCTCGCCACGGTTTATTCGGCTTTATCGCGCTTATCGCTTTTCCGGCCTCTTTACGGTTTCGTTTCTTTGTTCACGCTATATTTAATCTCTCTCTACGTTTAACTTATCTCGCACCTCAGCCGAAGAAACGTTCGCAATTCGGTAAGATTGCGTTTGGAATTGTAGAATCTGTATTTTTTTTTTTTGCGAACGCAACGGTTTTAGCTCGCGCTTGCATTAAACCGAAAGACCAAGACGCGCAGAGACTTTGTTCGCCAAGGCGCTAGCGTCTCGGCCCTCCCGCGGTGACTCGTGCTACTCCCGACCTATCCACAGCCGCCCCGTCGCTGCTATAGCAACGAGCTTCCGACGAGCCTCTCGCACGTGTGCACTCCGGGCAGTGCACACAGGCTTTGCAGGTTAAGAATTGTCGGTCGAGGCTGTTTGCTCGTAACAATAAGCCCGCGGGACCAGAGGTAAGAGTAAAATTTGGGTAATTTATAATTTCTAATTTATGCAATTTATATTTATATTATTTATAATTTATACAATTTATATTTATAAAATTTATAATTTATTTGTCTCGAATTTTATTGAGTCTTTTGAGAAATCAATCTGCATAATAAGAACAACAAATATGGTGACAGTGGGGAATATGGCCCACCCCGAATAGCACGTAAAGCGATTATATATGCACTGGATCCATATTTACCACTTTTGCCCTTACCTAAGAGAAATACATTTCTTTAAAAAGGTGATCTATATCGAAATGAAATTTTTCCTATAAATGTCGGAAAAGCACATTATACAATTACACAAACTACATCCACCCTGCAAAATTTAATTAATAAGTCCCGAACATCGGATATAGTATAGATTACCAATATGTATAGGATAAATAGCTATTCTTTCCTTGGGAGCAAAAAAAAATTGCGAACGAACCGCATTTTGAACAAGAAAAAAATATCCAAAAAAATATTCACAGGCGCTCCGTCGCTGCCGTAGCGACGCGGTTCGGACGAGGCTCGCACGTGTGCAATCTCGGGCAGCGCTGGAGGTTAAGTAATCGCTCGTAACGATAAGTGCGAGAGACTTATCGCGAGGCGAATTAATGCGGATTAGGCGAGCGAAGGACTGATTGGTGCAGAAATTATATCATTTTCGCCAACGACCGTTGATACGATCGTGGCGAGCGCTCGCTTTTGTAATCGTCCGTTGTGCGTCTCGGGCGTACACCGAACGTTCCACAGATTTGCTCGATCGTTTTGTAGGCGTGCGGTTTGTTTGCAAACAGAATAATCATGATCGTGTTTACCGTTCTATTGTTCGCTCGGCGGAAAGCTGTTTGCTCTACGTACAGGTATCATCCGCGTATTTACCGCGTACGGAACATTCTCGTTAATGAGCAAAACGTTTTCGTAGTCCTTAGCGAAAGACCTTTGACCTTTCGCGGAGCGAAGCTCTTTGTTCCTCCGCCGTTCGGTCAATTCGGATTTTTCTACTCGCTCGCCGTGCAAAAACAAAGAACCGGCTTTCAAGATATCCGGAAATTCTCGTTGGATTTTTTTTTTTTACTTTTCAAATGTTACTTCAAAATTATAGTGGAGTTTGCACGAGAATATTATTCTCTTCGTTACTCTGAACATTATTCCGCTTTTTTGTCGAGGCTTTAAGCTAAAGGGCCGTTTTTGTTAAAACGCTCTCGAAGATTTTTCTGAACAAAGAACATCCTCGCTAATGAGGGAAACATTTTTTTTTTTTGCAAACCTTCAACCTTTCGCATAGCGAAGTTTTTTTTAGTTCTCCGCCCCTCAGCGAAGTCGGATGTTTCTTTGTAAAAAGAAAAAAACAGTTTTCCGGAATTCGGACATTTTTTCTCCCTTTTATTTAGCTTGAAAATTATTCTGGTGTTTATATTTCGTCTAAAAACCGAGAACATTATTCCTGTTCGTTTTCCTAACATTATTGCGCACACACGTTTATATCAACCCTTTGAAGCATACATTTTTCAATTTCTTTTTTTGCAATTACGAAGTTTCACATACATCGGTTGGGTATTAAGGCATATTCTCTGAATTCAAAGAGGTGTATTGCCTGTGAAACACCATCAAAGGGTTAAAAGTTAAAAGCCGTTTTTGTTGAACCGCTCTCGGAGATTCCCCTTCCCACCTCTTTCGCCCATGTCCGCAAGCCAATTCGCAGGTAGCGTGTATTTGCGAAAGGAAAAATTTGTTTTCCTTTTTTTTTCGTTGTACGAGTATTTTAAAAAACCAATCCTCAAAAAAATTACAAATACAAATATTTTTTCAAAGCCAATATGGTCAAACGTTTTTGCAGCGGATTAGGAACAAAAAAATGACATAGCATTTCGTTACTTTGGTCCGAGGACGGTAAGCGGGAATAACGATTACCGTCGAGTGTTTTGACGTATTTAGGACAACCCGCGTTACCCGCCGATTCCTACCGCTTCGGATATTCTTGCAGCAAAGCACAACGACCTATTTTGCAAATAATTTAATCAACCTTACCGTCTTGGACCTGAAGTCTCTATCCGAGATGTTGGACGCTGGAGGCTGCGCGCCGGACGCAACTGAGGCTCTTCGATCCCGTAGCTAAAGCAACTTTCATCTCGGCGTGCCGGAGCCGCAGCGACGACTGTTATGATTTTCTTTTTTTTATACAGCAAGACGGCTTTCATTCACTCTCGTGTGTCATCGAGATTTTCTTTTATACAGTAGTAATGATTATAATAATTATAATAATTACAAGGATAAAGATAATAAATGTTTCTTGTCCTGTACGTCGTTACAGCGAACTCCAGCCAGTCGCGAACGCGAGCTCCGTTCACCTGCTGCCCGGGCCGAGGCCAATACCGTGGGTGTAGAAGGCAACTCCTCGAGGCCGCGAGCCTCTGTTGTTGAGCCGCGGAACGAAAACCCGCAGAGGCGAGTGGCGCATGCGCCGCTCACCCGCCAATCGCCGTCGCCCCGTGAATGGAACTTACGGAATTGCGCGGGAGTATTTGAACGCACGTTCGGGAAATTTCGTTCTGTTTTCCTTCGAACCGACGGGGGCAAGATGGACCGGAGGTAAGATTATAATCTCTATAATTTATAATCGGTATAATTGGTATAATTTATAATCGGTATAATTGATAATTGATAATTGGTATAATTGGTATAATTGGTATAATTGGTATAATTGGTATAATTGGTATAATTTACAATCGGTATAATTAATAATTGATAATTGGCATAATTTACAATGTATATAATCTATCTGCCTGCAATTTTATAGAGCGTTTTAAGAAATTGATCTGTAATTGCAACGACAAAAATTTCGTTAACACGTCACGAACCCCAGATACAGTATAGATCGCTAACCTATACAGTATCAATCGCGAACCTTCCGTCGGCAGCCAACAAAATTGTGAATGAATCGTATTTTGGATGAAAAAAAAAATCCAAAATAGCGATTTTCCTTAAAAAATGGTTTGTCAGCTGTACAAACTATTTTTACCGCACAAAATTCCATTGATAAGTGATTCGCCCCACATATAGTATAAATCCCGAACCTTCCCTCGGGAGCAAAAAAAATTACGAACTGATAATATTTTTTACCGAAAAAAGCGACTAATTGATAATAAAAATATCGATTTGTCTGGAGAAATGGTTCGTCAGCAGCACAAACTATTTTCACCGCCCAAAATTTCATTGATAAGTAATTCGCCGCAGATATAGTATAAATCGCTCGATGACCTACTCAGTCTAATTGGGACAGTTTGCGATCCAATAGCGAAGGTTGAAGAATATATCACGACTCGAAATTGATAATCCGTTACCGGCCCGAGGTCTTAAAATTCCCCGAGGGGCGTTCCGGGCGCGGTGTTGGAAAATCGAATTCCCCTGTGAGCAGTTCATCCGCAGATCGCTCTCGAAGGAGAAAAGGGTCCTGGTATCGAAGAGGTTCGCGTTCGTCCCCCGCGTCGAAGCCACTTGAAATTCTCGTCGAGATTCTCCGATCGGATATTGCGAGAGCTTCTTCCACGGCCCGGCGAGGCGTTGAAAATATTGTAACGAATATGTAGCGGACTATTCGTTAAGGTCGTACTATCGGACTGTTCGACCTCACGTGCGATCAGAGAGAATTGAACGAGAATGCCGAACACTTTTCGCTGGGATAAAAATCCAAAAAAATCAAGCATATGGAAGGCACTGACAAGATTAACTTTGCATAATAATAATTCCCAAATGTTATTAACAAATGAATAAAAAAAAATTGTTTAACAAATCCCCGGTCAACTTAGCTTTTGTTCATATAAAAACAATTTGTTAATCTTTTTGAATATTAATCGATATTACCGATATTAATCGATATTAACGATATTACCGATATTACCGATATTACCGATATTAATCGATATTAATCGATATTTATCGATATTACCGATTATCATTATTAATAATATCCGCCGCAAAACCATATACGCGCCTTATCCATTCGCTACGTCGTTGCAATATGTTAATTGTTCGACGCGCGGTAATTTTCATTCCGGTCTATGACGAAATAGCGCACGAAGAGTGCCGCGGATAGAGAAACGCTAGGTCAACGAGACTGGCTCGGCTTTTATAATACCTCTTTCCGGCGCCCACTCACTTTTGCAAACATCAACGCCGGCGATTCGAGCTTCTCCCGGCGGAGATGGCCCGATGCCAGGGGGCTTTCTGGCTGCGAAGAGCGGAGTCCTCCGGCTACCGATTCTTTCGCTCATCTCGAGCTGCGCGGGTGCATAATTTATTCATCCGCGGTAATGTCCGAGCCGGAACGTACATCGGGGGATTCCCCGGTCCTGTTTCTTCGCTCGCCCTCGCAGCCAATGAGATGCCTCGGTGGGGCGGAGGAGGGAAGAAAAAAAAACCGGCGAGCACGAAGGAGCTGTGGAACTACGTGACTATGGGAAAGTCACTCTTTGACCGATGGTCGGGGAGTGAGGAGGCATTAAAGCCCCGATAGCCGTGCGGGAAAAGATGGCGATCATGCGGGCTCGTACCGTTAAGGCCGATGACTCCGAGGGTCGGAAGACCGGAACGAAGAACAGAAGTCACACGAGGGTACGAAACGGAGTAATTGCTCTTTATATCTTCCTCGTAGCTGGACCGGAAGAGAATCTTCGAGGCTCTAACTTTGCACGTGGCTCGGAACATTTTCGTCCTCCGCGTTATATGGACGGTATACTTTGGGCATCTGTTCAGGTAAATAGGGTAGGTTAGAGCGGGGATTTTTGGATGCCCGAATTCGCCGTATCGGATACATCAGGCTTTTCTGCCCAGTTTTGCCACCTTGTCCGATCCAAAAATTATTGGAAAATTTAGTTTTCCCCAAAAACCCCGTTTTGCCCTGTTGCCCCAATTTTGCCCCGCTCTTCCCTATATAGAAGTTGTTGGTCGTTGTGGCTCAGGCACTTCACCCCATCGCCTTGAGTTATGGAATTAGCAATGACATTTTTACTTCCGGAGTTTTAAGGGAAATACGTAATTTCCGAATTGAAAATCTCATTCGCCGATCGGAAATTACTTATTTCCGGTGTAGCGTTAATTCCGTTCGAAAAACTGAGATTCCCAAACCGGAAGTGGCGATTTTCTGGTCGAAAAAGCATCTTTTTAAATCCGAACTGAAATATTTCTGGTATGGCGTCCCTTTCGGTCCCTTTCGGTAAAATATTAATTTCAAACCAGAAGTGACTTATTTTCGGTATGACAGAAAATATTTCATAAAAAATTCCAGGGCCTTTTCCATCCATTTTTCACGTTTTTCAACGTCCTCGATTGATGAAACGATTTTAAAACTTCGCACAAGACCCTATTTTGTGTATTTTTTCCCGTAGAACACAATGGACACCCCGCATTTTTCCTAGCTCCATTAGGAGCCGCGATATAAACCTTTGAAAATCACGAAAATCGACATTTTTCCAAAAGTGGCTCGAAAAGTGAAAAATCGTTGTTCAATCGGTTTTTTTTTGTTTCAAGGCTACATTACATGTGTTTTTTCCGCTCATCACGAATATAACAATTATTTTACTCCCAACCCAATATTTTCCATTTAAATCCCAAAAATACGATTTTTCCAGCATAAAATCGAGACTTTCAATGTCGCACTATACTTTAGCCCCAAAAAGGCCAGCGGATTCGTGTTCAGCGGGAAAAAATACGTCGAAGTACGTGGCAGTTCATTTTAAAAAAGACAAAAACATTTACTAAACCAAATACACATTTTTAAACAAACTCAAATTTTTGGGGAAATAAAAAATTCAAGGATTAGGTGAAATTCAAGGACATTCCAGGACTTTTTCGAAGTCAGGTAAAATTCAAGGACAATTCCAGGATGTATTTCCGGTATGACATCACTTTCTGTCGAAAAATGGTATTTTCAAATCCGCAGTGATGTATTTTCGGATGAAAAAATTAGGTTTTTTTTTGTTCACGATGATAGTGCAAAGCGCTGCTGTATACCCTGTTATTGTGCACAAAATTTCGCCGCGTCCGGATTGTCGATTGTTCTGCCATGAATAAGCTGCGGGTGGGCGGTATAAAAAAAACCCACATCTCCGGATATCACGCAGCCACTTCAATTACTCTCATTCCAAATATCTTTCAACCCTTTGACTTCCTCATCGTGTGTTTCACACATGGAAGCCCTTTTTCACACATGGAAGCCCTTTTTCACAGTGAAAAAACCGGTTGTAAAAAAAATAAATGAAAAGGCAAAAATAAATGATCGGAAAAAAATCGATGAAAAGAAAAAAACTCCCACAGGTGTACAAAAGCCGTTTTTGCAAATGAATTACAAAAAAATGTCCGATTATTATTCACCCGTTGAGCAAAATCGTATTTTGACAAAGCACCACTCGCACTGCACGTCGGATCATCGACGCGAAAAATTGAAAAATATATTATAATATAATATTTTTAAAAATGATGAGACATTTTTAAGGAAATAAAAAATTGTGTACAAAAAAAACCGAACATTTAACCACACATGCTGTGTGTGAAATTTCAGCTAGATCGCTCGACGCATTCTCGACTTATAGCGGTTTGAATTTATAGCGCTGATTCACACACACACACATGTGGATCTTTTTTTATAAATCTGATTTTTCGAGCTTTTGGATCATTCTGAACATGTTTTCATTACAACCTCAGATCTTTTTTTACCAGAAGAAACCTTCCTCTATGATGAACCCAAAAATTCACATTAAAGAGTTAATACAAAATGAATTAAATGCTTTTGTAATCGCAAAGTGTGATTCAGTCGGTCCTTCGCACTTATCCGCCCTTCTCCTCTCCCAGTCCGAATCCCGTGTAATACACTTCGCCGATGACGTTAAATTTACGGTCCGGGAAGCGGTACAGCGGTATCGCTTGTTAGTGTATGGGGTGCGCGTAAGGAGGGCGATGACATTAGCAAGATAAACGCCCGAACGAGCATGAACTAAGGGTGACCGGCGAGGCCATCGAGAAGTGGGTTGTAGGCTTGTATAGTTCG
>JAPYZD010002097.1:0-17293 GCA_030522725.1 Ichneumoninae sp. B BG-2022a | reverse complement strand
CGATGGTAACAAATCGCTTTCCCTATTTTCTCCGTGATGGTTGATTCTTCGACCAAAATCAAATTAGGTTTTTGTAGGCAATAGATATAAGTATGAAAATCTAATTTGCTTTTGCTCGTCGAATCAATCGTTTTGGAGAAAATAGGGAAGGCGATTTGTTACCGACTGAGTCTGTGCCACATGCCCTTAAACTACAGTGTTCATAGTTTGTGCTGTATGCTTGCATTCTGAAAATCTCCCGCTTCCTCGTTTGACGGGCCGGAAGAATTTATAAGAAAAATAAAAATGCAATTCAGTTAACGAGATGCAGTTTTTATAAGGTTTACACTTCCTTTCTGTAAAGTTTAATAATAATAATGATCATTATTATTTATTTATTTTGACAATTTATTTATATTTCAGATGAAAGAGGAGATCGTGACCGAGGTCTCGAAGAGAGTAACGAAGTCTGTGCTGGATGCGTTGCACATGAAGCGCGAGAGTCAGTACGATTCGGCGACCTCGCATCCTCGGGCCTCGGACAGCGATTGTCTGTTGGACAGCGATTTCGACGATGTTCGTTCGGAGCGTTACACGATAAAATTATGCGGCGAGAGAGTAAACATGTTCGAGCAAGGGCCGTCGAATTGTCCGGAAGTGCGCGAGAAGAAAGCGTCGGAGGCGTCGTCGCGTTCGGGTGCGGCTCATCGTTTCGACACGACTCGCCGTCGCTACCGTCACGGGGACAAGCAGCGCAAGAAGCACAACAAGAACAGCGGCTCGCAGACGGCGTGCAACGACGAGACATGGCACTCGCCGTCTCTGAATCGTCGTCGAGGCGAGAAGGCCGCGAAGAAGCGAGACATGGAAGAGGCCGCTGGCGTTTCGCACCAGTCGTCGGGTAATTCCGTGCGCTCGGAGCAAATTTCCTCACCGAGGAGCTCCCGCGACGCTCGGGAAAACGCCGAGGCACCGGGCAATCCCTATCGAAGAATGATGGATTCCGTGGTGGATTCAACGGAAGCTCCCGTATCGGGGTTGCGTCTCGTTAACGCGTACGACGCCAACGGACAGAACGTCGAGCAGAAGTTGGAAGAGGACGTGCTTCGCATGGGCTGCTCGGTCACCGGTCACGATATGCTCGAGAGACCGACCGACCGGATTCTCGATTACGACGCTCTCTCCGACAGCGACAACATAAGCATAATCTCCGACGTCAGTCACGCCTCGGACATGCAAACGATAAACAACAATTTCCAGATGATAATTCACAGACCGACGAAGATCGACGACAACGCCGAGGTGCATTGCTACGACAATATAGCGATCGATCGCAGGATCGACGCCGATCGTCCGCTTGCCGTAACGACCGAATTCGCCAATGCCGGCTACGAGATCGACGATCTCGACAATGCACGAGATTCGTCGAGCTTCGAGCTCTTGTCCGAGCCGCCCTCGCCCGCTCTCTCCATTCACATGGACGAGGATCACTTTTCACCGGGAAAGAACGAGACGAGCAACTACAACATGAACGACGACACGACCGTCGACAAGCGCGGCAATCAGAGCAAAATCGAGATATGCCCTTACGCGATCGACGCACAGGGCAAGATATACCAACAGAATATCATCGACGGTGACGAGCCGTCCGAGGAGATCATTTTGGAGAAACGTTCGGGCGGCGCTTACTCCTTCGTCGGCGAGACTCTGCCCGGATCGACCAAGGAGAGCGTTATCTTAACGGAGAATCGGTCCGAACCGACTAACGACGAGGTGCCCGATTCCGCGTCGGGAACTCCCAACAGGACTGCCTGCGACGTCGACATCGAAGTCACCGTCGAGACGACCATCGACTCTCAGGGCGGACACGCGGCCGATGCCTTCCACGAGTCGACGCAGAGCTTTCATTCCCACACGGCTTCGCAGGCCGATAACAATCGGCGGGACTTCGGAGCTTCCGCCTCCACCTGCGAAGGCGAGGAAGCAACCGCTCCGCCGCGATCTCACGTCTTCGTCGATCGCAACGCGAGCAAAGGCCTCGGCGACACTAAACGCTCGTCACCGAGAAAACACGCAAACCCCGGGAACAAAAACCCCGAGGAAGCGAGATCCGAGAGGCAGAAATCTACCAGAAGGTCCTCTCACGACTCTCACGCGTCTGGCAACAGAGGCTCCAATCCGCGACAGGGAGAACGCTCGAGGAGATTCGCCAACTGGTCTACCACGAGGAGCACGCGAATGATGGACGATCTGGTATTCAACGCCGTTGATCCCATGCATATTCTGCCGGAAACTCTCGTCACCGGGGCCGTTCACGTCGCATCGAGCGCTTACACCACCGCTCGTCGTGTCTACGACAAAATCCTCACTGCACAAACGGTAATTCTCATGAATATGAAGAAACGAAAGATAAAGCAGAGTTTTAAAAAGATCGTTAAAATTCTGACGGTCGATCGCATGCGCCGTTTTGCTAATATCTACTATCTTGGTAGCTTCAAGCAATATTAATTCCCGTAATTATACCGAAAGATATCTGCATCGAAGATATTGTAACGAGATGTTTCTTTGCATGAGAGACCCAACTTTCTTTGGTCGAACATTTTTTATCCCCCATGTAGATTCACTGATTTTTGAAAAAATTATTAAACCATTTTTTTTTATATTGTGCATGTAAATAAACTTTCGATCTTTCACGATTGTTATGTATGTGTTTCAGAGGAAGCCCGCTGACAAATCAAAGTTCGGCCGACGATAAGTTTTAGTGGTTGAATAACGTTTTTTTTTTTTTTTTTGTTCTCTTCTCTCTCGATTAATCGATATTTGCACTTCGCACTAGAGAAAAAGAGAAACGAGAGAGATTACGTATATTTATCTAGAGGCAATTTGCTGAAGGAGGAAAAAAAATAAGGGGTGTGAAATTTTACTCATCTTAACGAGTTGCTGCTACTTCGAATTATAATACGATCCTGTCGCATATAGGCATCGGCGCTTTATAGACGAAGGAAGGAACGATATTTGGACCCGGCGCTATATTATATATATTAAAATATTTCTTGTTACGACGCCGGCACGATCGAAAACACAAATTATATCGAGAAACTTATACCCGAAACGATAAAGTAAACTTCTCAATTTTTGATTGAATGATAAATGTGATATTGAGTAGACGCATATACGGCTAATCTACTATTCAGATTAAAAAATAAATTAAAAAAATAATGCAATCTGTTACAAACAAGTATTCGTAGAAAATGATATAATAAAAAAAAAACTGACGACTTGGTCTCTGCAACGTTTTGTGCGTCTGTAGTATATTAGAAAAAGAAAAACCTAGTTAACTAGATTTTTGTGCGCGTATTTACAATTCGAGAATTTAAGTATCGCCGCATACGTTTAACTGGATTACCGAATGTTTGTTCGAATCGCTTAGATCACAAACACCGTAAAAATGTTCGAAATTTTAGTTTTTTCTTAAAAAAAAATAAAATAAAATAAAAAAACAGTCTAAAGCTTCTCGTCGTGATTGCCGAACGCTGGATTGACAGTTCCACCGTTCTCCTCGAGTGGAACGTCCATCTCCTCCGACGTCGGTTCCGAGACGTCCGGTTTCCTGTAGCATTTCGCCATCACAGCGAATATAATCATATCGACGAACATGAGTCCCGCGAAGAGGAAAAATTCCGCCATCTGAAAACACCAATATAATCAATAACGTAAAAAAAACAAAACCGTAAGGTAAACGGCCCAGTTTTCGCCACCTTGAGGCCCAGTTTCCTCCATCTTCAATTGTTAAAGTGAATATTTTATTAAAAATATTCGTATCGCGACAGTAATCATGAGGAAACCGCTTTTCCACGTGCCGTCAATTTCGTTTGTATTTAACGTACACTGTATTTATTAGGGGAGAGCGGGGCAAAATGGCACAGTGGGGCAAAACGGGACAGCGAGGGCAAAACTCAATTTTCCAATAATTTTTGGATGTCCCATTTAGTCCCAATTGATACATCCGGATTTTCAAACCCGTTTTTCAAACCTACGACCATCGCCACCATCCAAAAGTTATTGGAGAATTGCGTTTTGTCTCATTATCCCATTTTGCCCCGGTGTGCCATTTTACCCCGCTCTCCCCTGTTAGTATAAATTGCAATTAATGGCGGTAACCGGGACAGCGGCGGAAACTGGGCCGTTTACCTTAAACACGGTTCCGATAACAATCGCCGACGAATTAGATTTTACCTGAGTATTGAAAAATTTCACTTCGGCGACGATGACGACGATAAGATTGCCGAAAGCGACTGTGAGGAGCCAGCCGGCTTGAAGAAGAGACTTCATGCTCGTCGGAGCTTGAGTGAAGGCGAACTCCAGTCCAGTGACGGAGAACATTACTTCTCCCATCGTGATGACTATGTACTGAGGAATCAACCACGCGACGTGCATGGAGTTTGGCTCGGTGACGGTGACCAGATGTGCTTCGACCGTCTGTCCCGATACGTAACCGAGAATTGTGTAGACGCCGCCCAGCTTCAGTTTCACGTTGTCAACGACTCTTCCGGCCAACTCGACGTCGTAGTCGCCCGGACTGAGAGTCTCGAGTCGCGTATTCGTTACCGTTACATTTATGTCGAACGACGCGTCCGAATCTTTGTCTTTCAGTTTCAGTGTAATCGGATTTTTACCGTTGAAATCTCTGTAATAGACGAGTCCTCGAGCCATCGGTTTGCCGCTCTCGTTCTTGTTCACGGCGTCCGGATAGCGATAAACCGGACGATCGGCGATCATAGCGAAGGACGTTGCCTGCTTCTCCGTCACCAAGAGTTCACCTGCGATTCGCGAGGGACGTGGAAACAACGATGAATTTTCAACAACGCGTGAGTGACAATTTTCTTTACGCAATTATATACCCAATTGTTCTAACCAGTTTGATCCGCAGGCGAAGCTCCGTCGCAGTTGGCGAAATTCATAACGTACTTGAGATTCATCGAATCCGTAACTTCAATGTCTTTCTTCTGCCACATTTCCCACGGTCCGATAGTTACGTTCTCGCCAGCGACAGTTCCGTTGATGATGCAATTTTGGGGATTGAAGATCCTCGCTTGAGCGAGACCTTCGGACGGCAATAGCGGATATGTTTTCTGTTACGAATTGGAGTTAAAAGATTAATTGTTCGATGCGATTTATTTGCAGGAATTATCTTGGAGGTGTGGGACTTCGGAGGACCGAAGAAGATTACCTGCAGTTCCATCTCGACGAGTCCCGAAATTATGAAGGCAATGGCGGCCAAGAAACCACCGGTGGTGAGTTTCTTCAGTGGCGTATCGATCAATTGTATTTTCGCCATTAACGGGTAGATGCAAGTCTCGAAGATCGGTATGAAAATAACGATGAACAGAGGATTTACGACTTGCATCTGATCTGCCTTGAAGAGATAACTGCCGATCTGTCCGTCCATTCTGGAGGCTTGGAAGGTCCAACGGGAACCCTGCTGATCGTACAAGGCCCAGAATATTGGCAGTGGTATGAAGAGCGTCAGAACTCGAAGCGTAGCCTTTATATCGGTTATTAGCTTCGGGTCGTACTTGTCGTCGGCGTGATCGAGCCAGTGATCTCTCTTCTCTCCCTTCGAAGACTTTTTGCAGATAGCGTGCTATAATTAGAAAAATGCATTTTTGTTGTCAACTTTTGGTTCGGAGACTCTAGAATCGAAGAGTTTGTGGTACAGAAATTGGGGGATGTTCACTTACGTAAATGCATTTGACAACGTTTACGACGACGTTTCCTCGAGGCTTCTTCATCTTGTACATGCGCTTGCCCAGCAGGAAGATCACTTAAATTATATACAGGCTTTTAGGAACAGAGTCTAAATTGTATGCAAAATCGGGATCGATTGAGGTGATGCGAAGCACCGTCGTCGGTAACGAAATAGGTCCGTTCTTGAATGCAGCTCTGCTCTTTTCGGCTTCATTCAGAAACAGTCGAGATGGATCCGCATGTATACTAGGGTGTTTCAAAAGAAGGCATTGTTTTTTTTAATTTTCCTCCTACCTGTTTAAAGTACAGATTTCGATCTCAAATTGAACCTCACAAAAGGCGGTACCAAGCAACAAATCCTAAGAGGTGCCCCATTCGACGGTCAACCCAAAAAATGCGGCACCTCTCAAACTTAATTGTCAGTGACCGTCTTTCGCTGGATTTTTTTTTTATCAATTAATATATATAGTTCTATGGGGTGGGAGCTTAACGTTTTGCCATTTTTTGTATTAAACACAAAAGACTACAAATAAAAAAAAGTATTGAAAATATATATTTTGGGTTCACTACAAAAAATTACAACAAGTTAATCTCCCACCTCGTAGACTTATATATTTCGATCTAAAAAAATATTTCGCGAAAGGCGGTCGTTGACAATTAAGTTTAAAAGGTGCCACATTTTTTGGGTACAAACGTCGAATGCGGCACCTCTTAGAATTTTTTGCTAGAGGCCACCTTTCACGCGGTTCAAATTGAGATCGAAGTCTAGACTTTAAAAAGGTGGGAGCAAAATAAATACAAAAATTTCCTTTTTCTGAAACACCCTAATGTATACGCAGCTGAAACGGGCGTTCTTATACTCCAAACTCTCAGTTATACGCTCAGTGTATCCTCCGTCTCATCGTAACTGATGATTGAGAAATTAATGTGAAAAAATGTGGGTTTTCATCGGTTGACACGCGATTTCATGCACATGGATGAGAAATCGACGGTTCTCAAAAATATCCCTGGACAGACTCTAAAACATCGGTTTACCCTCAGAAATCCACAGAAAAGTATCCGAAACCGAACATTCGCCTTATCCTCGGTACTTTCTGATAGGAAACCTGGAAATGTCCTGGAAATTGTTCTTGAATGTCCTTGAATTCCGGAAAACCGGGAAAAGTCAGGGAATTCCAAAATTGGTCAGGGAAAAGGTAAATTCCTTGACCAATTCCTGAATCTTTTATAAATAAGTAAAAAGGACATTAAAGGGAGGCTTAAAAAAATAGAATTAAACATTAATACAATAATTAGGCATTTTCATTTGTATTGTTAATTTTTTAAATAGAAGTGGTTGGAAGTTTGGTCAGGGGAAATGTTTAATTCGTCAGAGAAAAGTCCGGGAAAAGTCAGAGAATTTTTTTCCGGGAAAAAAACGGCCACCATGATTTCGTACCGACTTTTTTAACATATCCCAAGGTAACGACAATTTTCTGTTTCTCCGCTGTCTGCGGTCTCAAAACACCATTCAGTACAGTTTTCGTTACCGACCGAGCGCGGGTCGGTAACGAAAACTGCATCATCACGTTAAACCGATAAACATAGGCTGATAAAAAAAAAACAATTGCTCACCGATGGACGCGGTCATAAGTATCGCCGGCACGAAGAAAGCCAAAGCGTAGCATTCCTTCTCGTCGAAGCACTTGACCGAGCTACGTAATTCCGGCGTGAGGATTGTGGAGACGAGAGAGCCCGAGTTTATGGCGAAATAGAATACCGAGAAGAACATTGTCAAATATCGTTTCTGCTGTGGCAGGACGAATTGATCGCCACCGAACGCAGCGACGCATGGCTTTATCCCTCCAGTTCCCATAGCTATGAGCAATAGGCCCAGTAGAGAAAATTCTCTGCGAAGTAATCAAACATCATTAGTACGTGTTATTTTCTGGGTTTAATTTTCTTTTCTTTTTTTTTCAGCGGATCATATTTCGAATGTTTCCATATAGAGACGCCGTTATTATGGAGTGCCTTCCTCCTTTCACTGGGAACAACTTTTACAATCGATCATGAATTCCACTTCGCGCACGATCTCGTCATTATTTATCAAACTGGATTCACTCGCTCGCGATGAAGTTACATGGATCGAGTTGCGCAACAAGGCGAGTGACAATAATTCGATTAACTTTATGGTCAGCACGAAGTCGAGGTACGAATTTATCGTTTTATTCACTCTGCGAACTCGGGCTTGAGCGTTTAATTTGCGTAACGCGAATCGAGATAGGTGAACGCATGAAAGTGGAACGTGTCCTTGAGCGAATAATTTAAAGAGCCGTCGGAGTTGTGTTTATCCTTACCTCAGTGGTATTCCAAAGGAGGGAACAGCGGTGGCCGACAACAGGAATTGACCGCCAGCATAAACGATGCTCAGATAGAATATCGTGCGGAATTTACCGAGTAGCGAGTCAGCGAGCATCGCACCGAAGAGCGGAAAGAAATAGACGAACATCGTGAATACGTGATAAATAACGGTTGCCGTGTCGTCGCTGTAGCTGAGCTTGTCCCGAAGGTACAAGGCCAGAATCGCTGTGAACAATCAAACGGATTAATCGTCATCGGTCATACACAGAAAAATGAAGACACCATTTTTCAATCGGTAATTGCTTCATTCCTGTACTCACTTCGCATTCCATAGAAAGAGAATCTTTCGCAAAATTCATTGCTCACGATGAAGAACACCGACTTCGGATACTTGAGTTTCTGTAGCATAGAAGAAATCGAACACGTGAAACAAAAATTTGGTATTTTTCAAACGGTTGAACAATTGTCGTACATGTGGAAGTTAAATAATTATTTATATAAGACCCATGTAAAATTTCTTTTTACTAGCATTTATTTATGTAAATTACATGTAAAAACAAATGCTGATAAAAAGAAACTTTGCATAGAACTCATATAATACCTTTTCTTTTCAGTAATAATTTCAGGCAATTGTAACAGGTTGGCCGTTGTGGGTATAAATGATCGTTGAAATGTACTAAGTATATAAGGGTTTATTAGTCGCAGCGTAAAAATTGGGAGACAGTCGCGACGCTCGCGATAAGGCCCTTCTCACGGTTCTAAGCTGTGAGACCGGATGCAGATAATCTGCAGGGCTTCTGCGCGTTAGAACGCAGCGGAAAAATAATAACGTCGCAAAGATGATATTGGTGCGAAAGAGGCTGCAGCCGTTACACAATAAATAAATAAATTATTAACTGTAAATGCACTTCAGATAAGAAAACTTAGGCTAAGTTTAAATCTTGCTAGGAATCAGAAAAATTTTCATTTAGCCGGTAGTGTAGCGTTATGCGCCTAGGCTAACTGTAAATGCACTTCAGATAAGAAAACTTAGGCTAAGTTCAAATCTTGCTAGGAATCAGAAAAATTTTCATTTAGCCGGTAGTGTAGCCTTATGCGCTAGGCTAACATGCGAAAGCCCAACTTTAGGTCGTTAGGTTTTTCTTTCTCCGAAATTCGTGATATCGTAATGTATCCTGATATAATTCGTAATGATAATTCGAACCAATACTTTCCAATACTACCAAACTTATTTTTCACGGGAAAAAGAAATTTGTATGTCGTCACCACCGTCGAAAAGACCATTTAAAAGGAATATCGTGAAGCGGTGGTTTCCGCAGTAGTTCCGACAAAATACTTCGTAAATTCTTTGCACAAAACCACCACCGTGTTTTCGAAGTTGGTTTGGTCGATAGTCGGGTTTGCTAGGGTATCGAATAGAACATGCAGAAGCGATGTCTTTCCATTGTATTAGCATAATCGGCTTCGAATGTAAATCCGTTCGGAAAACCTTGCGACGTGCGACAGGGCAAATTTCTTGTTTATCTATGCAATTGTTCCACAAAGCTGTCGGTCTCGCGGTAGATTGGGCTTGATAGTCGCGCTCAACGTCCGTCGAGCAATACATGTGTTAAATAGGGTTTTCCACAAACGATGATAAGGCACTTGTCGCCGCGATAAGAAGCATCCCTATCGATTCGTCGATCGCCGGTAATTCGAGATGACAGCTAATTCGAGATGACAATGAAGATATATGGGCAATGCCAAGCGGGTCACTTTCCGGGGAATTCGAATTAGAAAACCAGACGCCGAGTCGGTGACATTGAGCGGCGCTATCGGAATTCTAGGTGCTGAGAAATTTCAACTTGGCCACGGGAACGAGCGACGTGACAAAGCCCGGCGATGAAGAGAAACGATCTCTCGACTCGCTGAACAAACGGCGAAATCGGAGCCGACCTCGAATCTCACTCGAACACATCCCGAGGACACAACCAATGTAATATTAAATTTGGACCGATTAGTAACGATAAACTATGAATAATCTGTCTCTAATGGTTTTAAACTTTTTTTTTCTTTCTTTTTTCAGATCGACCTCGTTCGGGCATCAACGAAAAGTACCGGAAGTCGACGCGAATGAGGAGCAAGTAACAAAGGTGAAAGTTCCGCGGCCTCGCGTTGAACGGAAGACAATTTTTTGCGGCCGCTAAGCTCGATGTCTGATCACCTCGGAGCCTATAAGCTTTGCGCCCGATCAACCTTCCCGCAGCTGTCTCCGCCGCATACCAATTGCCTCGGAACAGGTATTCGCTCGGAGCGTTTTAGCAACGTGCGTATCGAGCCTCTCGCTACGCACGTAAAACTATCCGGAGAGCGGTACATGAATAGTGAACATAGACAGTTGAGATTTTGTCAATCATTGTATTACACAATATCTTCTGATACTAGCCGTCCTCAATCGGAGAATACACATAGTAAGAGTCGTTGAAAATATTATAACGCGCATCGAAAATTTTACCGTATAAACACCCACATAACACGGAAATATTTTTGAAAGGTTTCAATAATATTTTTTTGTTTATATTGAAAATATTTTATCAATATTGAAAAATGTTTGTGAACCATTTGTGAAACATTTTAAAAATAGTGTAATATTTATGCAGAGTAAGGTAGAGATTTTCTTGGTTTAGATTTTTATTTGGTTTAGAGATTTTTATCGAGAGAATTTTCTTCTCGTCTCCTATCAGTCTATCCCGATCCAGACTGTTTATTCTGTTATACTATCGTTGTCACGTCCGTTTTTCCGTTTAACTGTTTCCCGCTCACTTCTCTTTCTCGCGCTCCCACCATTGATGCAATAGACCCGCATATTCGTTACAATATTTTTTGTCCGTAAATGTGAAAGATTGCATCACCAATCCAAATTGCAAAAATTTGAAAAAAATATTTCCAAATATTTTATCACTATATTTCAGGAATATTTCAGATGTCTTAAGGATGTTTGGGACAAAATCGCCGGAGGGAAACGGAAGAAAGGCTCCGCTGACCGCCTTAGTCAGTGTGCGAGTGAGAAACGCAGGCAAAGCAAGCGGCTCGTCGGAGGCAGAGTCTTTCGTTTATTGAATTTATCTCAGAAAGACAACGATGAATCTTCTTGAAATTTGGACACAATCTGTCTGATAATATGCCCATCGGTGTGGTAGGTTTTTTATTCGAATCTAAAAGAAATCGGCAGAGAAAATCACTAAGTTCTGTTGTTACCGACCGATTTCCGAAACGTTTACACGGTGCCTTATGTAGCTTTATACACGCATTACAAAAAAACTACTCGGTCAAAAAATCTGAAAAAATTGCAAATGATTCAGTGGGTCTTTTCCTACAAAGTAGCAAAGTTATGGCGATCGAACAGAAACGCGTTTTGGCCCAAACATCCTTGAAAGATAAATGTTTCCGAAATATTTAAGAAACGTCACGTCAGAATATTTTGATCGAACATTTCAAAATATAGTTTTCACATATGTTATAAAAATATTCCGTGCTATATGGGCAGTAATTGCCAAGGTGCAAAAATATTTAGAATAAAAATAATAATTACATCGCTCGTAACAAAGATCGATAGAAGCTTAACACCCATAATAACAAACATTGATAAAATTCTACTACCGATTTTTGTCATCGTGACATAAACTAATAATTTAATTTTTTAAATGAGCAGTCGTTTTTTGTGCCGAATCGAGATTAATTTGCAAAGACAGTTCTCGTCGAGATTCTTGATTATCGCAATGCAAAGCGTTGACCGTCTTATTATGTCATTGACCCGGTGAGTCGGTGCACCTTGCAGTTGTCGCAGATACGTTGACACGACTGTTGGGAAATCCCGCAGTCGGTTCGTACGTTCTACTTCGACCGGCGTAATTAGCTGTATCTCAAACCGCGCATTCCTATCTCGAAGGTCCTTCAAAACAATAACACGCGTACATTAAACGGTATATTAAATACCTGCATCGAAGATACTCCGTTGACGGGCATGTTTGCGATGTTTTAACAGGCAGTAAAGACTCGCGATTCGTCGTTCAAACGACAATAAAAAAATTACATCAAGAATGAAGAAAAATAAATAAATAAATAAACGCTTAACGAGGTGCACAATTGCGATGATTGTATCACTTCAATGGGGGCACACTGTCGGTAATCCACCCACAGATCACCAATTCAGACTCATTGTTCTCTCGTCAGACGATTTTTATCTCCACATTCGCGCGGAAGATCTTTTTTTTTTTTAAAGGAATTTTCCTCCGCGCTATAAATCACTCCTCGGATTATTTTTTTGCCGCTCGGTATTCCCGCGTTAATGAGCCATATCGAACGAGTCTCTCGCTGCACTGTCGTCGCTACAGATGTGTCATAGTCGCGTCGGTAGTTCACGTTAAAAATACTACGACGGTAGTAAATGGAACGCGGTGAGACCGGCGGCTGTGCGGCACTCTCAGTTTTCCGTTCTCCTCTCGATCCGCCCGATCGGTGTCTAATGTGCGCTCACAGCCGCTGTCGGCGTAGCACTGCCTACCGTTGGACTCGCGCTGCGAGACTAACTAACGTGCGGGGAGCAATTCGAACGGTGTCGAACTAAAAGAGAAAACGACAAGCGGTAAGCTCTCGCGCGTAATTCGGCGCCTTTTTGTATATTACACATTATTTGATATTGAGATAAATTATTTAATAATCGATAATCAATAATTAGTTATCAATTCTATTATAAATTATTTTACATAATTAATATATATTAACAGAAAATTAAATTTCTGTATATTTGACGAAAGATATTTGGAAATATATCTTAAATGTACATAATTTTTCGGCAAATGTACAAAAAATAAAATAACAAAAATGCAATAAAATATACAAAACAATACAATAGTATTTGCATCACATTCTTCGATGAATGATGCGTGCAAAATTTTTTTATGTGGGAAATTTCCAGCTGCACGATCATTCTGTAACTTGGCGACTGTACGATTAATGATTAAAAAAAGGAACTATTTATAGTTTGCAGCGCGCAGTGTTATTGCAATTTGTTCGATGATGTGGAATGGTCTTGGAGACGCGTTCGGAGTATGATAATGAAAGCAGGTTCTAACGTCGTGATTACTCTTTGGTGGTAGCTACTTTAATGCGTTTCGTCTCATTCTTGCAGATTCTCCGGTTGCCGGGACGATCCACTGATGTTCAAAAATTGATCGAGGAACGAGCTGGAGAGAGGATTAGGTTTGGAAAACGACGATCGGGTACGTTGATGTGATAGCTGTGTTTTGTCGTGGAAGCTTCCATTTCGGATTTGTTTGGCAAGAGCGCAGAAAGGGAATTCTTGACGAGTGTGAAAATGCCGAAAACGAGTCCTGGATTCACATGAGTCAGGATTATTCTTTCTACACCTCAGCCATTCATATATTTTCCTAACAAATCCACGAAAATCACGCCTTTTGTTTTTGGAAAGTGTATGCAGAAAGGCACTTTCTCACACTTGTGCGAGAAAACGGAGCATATTGCGTATTTCGGCATGCGCAGTATTTTTTCCGCACACGCTGCGAAAATAGTAATTCGCAACACAAGTGCGGTGACTTACTTCACGGTCCGTGTATGGCATTAGTATCGTATAATATTTTCTGTAACGAATGCAGAAGAAGTGCTGCTCCGCGCTTGCCGATTGTGGCGCTATACGGCCAGCGTGTGTAAAGTATGAGAAGCGTGCGTAAAGTACGAGAAGCGTGCGTAAAGTACGAGAAGCGTGCCTAAAGTCCAAGAAGCGTGCGTAAAGTACGAGAAACGTGCGTAAAGTACGAGATACGTGCGTAAAGTACGAGATACGTGCGTAAAGTACGAGATACGTGCGTAAAGTACGAGATACGTGCATAAAATACGAGAAGCGTGCGTAAAGTACGAGATACGTGCGTAAAGTATGAGATACGTGCGTAAAGTACGAGATACGTGCGTAAAGTACGAGATACGTGCGTAAAGTACGAGATACGTGCGTAAAGTACGAGATACGTGCGTAAAGTACGAGATACGTGCATAAAATACGAAAAGCGTGCGTAAAGTACGAGATAGCATGCATCAAAGTACGAGAAGCGTGCATCAAAGTACGAGAAACGTGCATCAAAGTAGGAGATACGTGCGTAAAGTACACTAGGCTGTAAAGCGCGGCTTTCGCCACTCTCGGCAGACACGAAAAATATAATTTTTCATGCATGAGTTACGTAAAGTGCCTTTCCGCGCTCGCATCACAGGACCGGAAAGCGGGATTTCACGTGCAGATACGTTAAGAAAAATGAAATGAATTAATCCGAACCAACGGTCCGAGGTTCTCGAATGTATCGGCAAGTAGAAGAGAGAGCGGGTCAAATCGGTATATATTTATTAATTTTTCGCGCGACATCGAGATAAAGAGTCTCAAATAAAGGACACGGGTCCCTTTTGCCCCGGAGGTTCCGTTTCGACCCGCTCTCCTATAAATACCTCGCGGGAGCCTGTGGAACAATTATCTTATTGGCTTGCGAAATCGCCGCGGACTGCAACGACACAATTTCGCTTTCCAATATTGAAATTAAGTAACCGATAAGTTATTCCCCCAAATCCATATTCACGGGGGCGATTGCGTCGCCGGACTCGCGCACACTCACCGTTCGTACTGAAATTCCGCAGCGGATCGGGCGTTTATGCTTTTATTAACGCCGTCGTTTTGCCCCGTCGAGCGTTCGAGTAATCAGTAAAGATTCTTAATCCCTGTTCCAATACACGATATTGGGTGTATCAGCGAAGATAATCTTTCACAGGGAACCAATCTTTCGATCTCTTGCTCGGTCGTTTCTTTTTTATTTATTTTTATTTATTTTTTGTTTTAGATACCTGCAGTGCTGTCTCGTGGAATTCACTTCGAGGCGATTAATCAAGCGCTTATTCATCGAAGCAATTGCGCTCGTCGTCGTGCGTCCGGAGCGCATTTCACGATACAAATTGTTCGAAGGACGTTGCTGTTACAACAGCGACCGAGATCGTAAATTCAACTTGTTGTTAAGTCACACACTCGTTCGCCGCTTGTCACGTGCACGTGCGAACGGTATTATCTCGTATCAGCCAGGGCTCGACGACTTATCGCGAGTGTAACTCGCGTGCAGCTATCGTCTCGATCTTTCAGATTGCGATGAATAACGAATTATTGCCCATTGTACATTAAACTCCATGTCGTATCGCTCGTAACACATGTTACATCGGCAGGTCCTCGATGTCTCCGAGATAAGTACTCCGAAAAATAATACGATAAAAAAAATTCAATCAATTTGTTTTGAAAGTGACACGACATATTTGATATTTCGTACGGCAACACGAATTCTGGTTTATTTACAATCTTTCGAGACCAAAGTCGTCGAACGATATATTTGTTTTTTCCGTTTTCAAAGCGACGATTTGTACTTGATTACTTCATGAATGGAGACGGTTTCCGGTTTGCTTCTAATCTGTCGGGACAATATTATCGCGCGGTATCTTTGTTTTTTTTTCATACTCGTTTATATTCGGAGAAATAAACGAATTCATTTCACATGAATTAATTTAAATTTATTTTTAATTCAAATTAAAAAATTTAAAAAATTTTCCAATTATTTTAATAAACTTTCGCGGATTGTTTTTTATGCAGAATCGACGTTCTTGGCATCTGCCGTGTGGTGCATTTTTTTCACATTGAAGCTTTCAAATTCTCACCGGATATTGACTTTTTGCTGGAAATGCATACGTGAAAAATCGCTCAATTACCCGCTTTTCACTCTTTGCCGTAGGAACTCCTAACTCCGAAAGCGACGTGGAAATTGTCGTGTCGATTCGCACACATGTGCTCAAGTTTCAGTAGCCGTTTTCGTATCACTCGACGCGCCTGCGATAAGTGGAGCCTTTCCTCAATTTATCTTGCCGAAGCTTTTAGTCAAAATAGGCTCACATACTTCGCTGTATTTTTTATCGTCGGGTTGGTCACAGACGATTCCGCATTGCACCGCTGTACCGACAATTTAGTTTTACGCAACTCCGATCTTGATGTAACGTAGCTGGGAATGCTCGAAACACAGTTTGCGAGAACAATTTAAGCTCGTTTAAGATCGCCCCTCGGTTAAAAATTGCGTCGTTGACAATCCGTCACGACTGCCCGGAGGCATCTGTATTAATTGATACTAGTTGTCCTATCGCTTTAACCGAGTCACCGAAACCGATACATTCGAGACTCGAGACTATCGCTCTGTAAACTCAGTATTTTTTATTTCGGTATCGATAAATTTAGTGAAAAAGTTGCAGATCACTCGCGGCGTAAAAACGATCGAGCTGTTGCGAAAATATAGTTGTTAAATGTATTGTGAAAGTCCTTGAAGTATATCGTCGGACGTTTAAAGAGGTCAGCGGGTTCTCGAAATCGCCCACGTTTACTCACCATCGTTAAATTTCTCGTATTCTTCGCGCTTATTTTCCATACTATTTTTTAAATATCCTATTTTTTTTTGTTTCTCGTATACATAGATGCATACATTACACAAGTCGTTTACCTTCTCTGAAGCTTCTGCCTCGTGCTCGTCGACATCGACCGGCTCTGTAACACATGTTAAAAAAAAAAAAAATACGCACATTAAATATAATTCAATGGCTTCACCGACGCAAAACCGATTAGTATACCGATGTGTCGATAAGATACGGCGTTCTATTTATCTGTGTCAAAACGCGTGGGTTAGAACACGATCGAGTCGAGCGGTCACGATCTCATCAGTGAGATCGGCGACTTACGATGTCAATCTCGGGAATCATAAATTCCATTCTGAAGACCCTCGACGTATTCGAAGCCGGGCAATTCCGATAGGCGATAAAGAGACTACATGTGTGTGTGTGGGTGCGCGCGCGGGCAGAAAACTCACGTTTCTACGACTCAAGACAGTTATCGGATAATGTATACATTTTCTTGAACAAACAAACTTTCGTCGACAGAAACATTTTCTTGGACAGAAACATTCTTACAGAGAAAATTTCTTGAACAAACATTTTCTTGAACAGAAAAATTTTTAGAGAGAAATTTTTTTGAACATACATTTTCTTGGACAGAAAAATTTTTTTGAACAGAAACATTTTCTTGGACAGAAAAATTTTCTTGGACAGAAAAATTTTCTTGGACAGAAAAATTTTCTTGGACAGAAAAATTTTCTTGGACAGAAAAATTTTCTTG
>JAPYZD010002096.1:0-33349 GCA_030522725.1 Ichneumoninae sp. B BG-2022a | reverse complement strand
ATCAGGCTTTTCTGCCCAGTTTTGCCACCTTGTCCGATCCAAAAATTATTGGAAAGTTTAGTTTTGCCCAAAAACCCCGTTTTGCCCCGTTGCCCCATTTTGCCCCGCTCTCCTCTACTGATATTAAAAAAAGTAAATCCTGAAGGGTGCACTTTAAAAGTTTTAAAAAATTCAGAAGCCTCTCTCAAATAGCTGGCAAAATTTAAAAAACATCTGAGAGGTCGACCGAAAAAAGTGGCCCAGTTGATAAAGGATGCCTCATATTGAAGAATGAACAAACGAGTTTGTCACTTACTTAACAAAAGTCTTTTCACAAAACTTCGTATTCCGATTTTACGAAATTATTTCTTACTGTGTACGAATCATGGATGTTTAATTTATTTTTGCTACTGTATTTACCCAAAAATCAGAACAATGAGTAACAAATCTGCATCTCGGCAGATGCACTGATAAGAGCACTGATAAGAGCACTGGCGCGAAACGTCGTAAACTACTCAAATTATTGAACTGCAACCCGCCAATGTCATTAGTTGGCTGCAAAGGGAGGCTTAAAATAAATGTTTGATTCTTGGTTGATTGCAGTCCAATGATCTGGGTACCGCAGTATAGCGTAGTCAGAGTGACGATGGAGAGCGCGACCGGCGATGGAAGTCTCGAATCACGGAGCATTCCGGTGTGCTTAATGTTGGCGAACACTTCGGCGACGACGGCGTTCTTCCTGCTGCTGGTCCTGGTGTTCTTCTTCGTTCCGCTGCTGCTGCTGCTGATACTGTACTCGATGATTGTGAGAAACCTCATACGCGACCACTCGACACCGAGCGAGAGCTATCACGCGAGGGCGCGGAAGCAAGTCGTCCTGATGCTGCTGACGGTCGTCTTCAGCTTCTTCGTATGTCTGGCACCGTTCAAGACCCTCACGTTCTACATGGTTCTCGCACCTGCGGAGAACGTCGAGGCGATCGACAACGACACGTTGCTTAACATAATATACTTCAGTAGAATAATGTTTTACCTCAACAGCGCGATCAACCCTATACTTTACAATCTTATGAGCAGCAAGTTCAGACTCGGTTTCCTGAAGCTCTGCGGCTTGCGGAAACGAAGAAACTCCGAGAGAAGCACAACCACCCGAAGTACGTTGAACGCCACGAGAATCTCGAGGAGGGTCGCCAACGAACAACAAGAAGTGTTTTTATGACGAAGAGCGAATCGTTGACAATTTTGCTTCTTCATAGAGGAACCTTTTTTTTTATATTTTTAGCACGCATTCGCGTTCATAAGATTTGTAAAACGGTCGCGAGGATGCAGCACTGTATTTCCACCGTTGATTATCTCTTCGCTGGATGTTCTCTCGATCTAAATTCCCTAGCAAGTTGACGGACGGCTGCTTTTAGGGGAAACAACTAAAAAAACGGCCCGAAAAACGGTCACGTCCGTTCGGGAACGAAACGGACCACAAAAACGGTTTTCGGTTTCCGCAACAGAAAAAAGACCAAACGCCAACAAAAAATGTACAGTCCGTTTTGATGGTTTTTACGGTCCGTTTTGTTCCCCAACGGACGTGTCCGTTTTTCGGTCCGTTTGCGGTCCATCAACTTGGTAGGGTTATTCCAGATAATTATCGGCTTTCTGGGAGGGTCCCAGAGGGTTTGACAGCTTTCTATCGCTACCGCACTTCCTCAGTTGACCCGCGCTGAAGAGTCTCTAGTCCGTACTTTATTAATTCCGTCTTCGAGACACTATATCCGAACTGCCGACGCATCGGGCCCGAAATCCGGCCAATGAAATATCGGCGTAACGAGACACGGGTTACTTACTGTAAAACGACAGCACTTTCTCGCCTGTATGGATTCCGAGCGACGATCTTATCGTGAGGATACAGACGAGATGCGCAACTAACTCGCAGTATTATTCACTCGTATAACTGCCGTTTATTGCATGCAATATGTTCGACATGGATTTAGAATTAAGTGCCTTGTTATACTTACAATATGTTTCGTTTAAATCGTAGCAATAAATATTTCTGATTAAAAAAAAAAAAATCGTCCTATCGCATATGATCTCCTCCTTCCAAAATGATCAAAATACAAAACTATACTGTTACGTTCTCGTGCAATAAGTAACGCGCATATTAGGTTTTCGGGCGCATATTGTTGAGTACAATCGCAGCTAAATGTCTCGAGCACTCTGAAAGTCCGATTGATCTTGTCATCTTGTCAATCGATGATCTATACGTTTGTCATTTGTCATACGGATCTATTCGGTACGGTATGATTTTCGCAAAATTCCTTTCAGCTAAAACTCATTTCCACCAAAAAGTAACTAGTTTGGAGGAAGACCTTGAACCCGAATTTTATATAGTACCGATGGCGCTGTGAGGCTGTTTCAAACAGAATTTAACTTTTATCGAAGTTAAGCAAGCGTGCGAATAAATGTATTTATTCCATTTTTTTCCTCACTATTTTCCTTTAATTGTTTCTGCCTGTTTGAAAATCTCATTTATTACACTCGGTACGAAAATGGAAGTTTTACACCTTGTGAAGTAAAATTTAGTACTTACAACACTCGTGCGAAAATCTTTTGCTGAACTCGTGCGATTGCACAAAGTCACACTCGTCGGAAAAAGTTTTATCCCACTAGTGTCGAAAAATGAGATTTACAAACAGACAGTGACGTTTCCCCAAGAAAATCAAAAATTAAGAAAAGAATGGCATAGAAGTCGAGCACGTACCGCGATATTTCAATTATCAATCAAACACTCGAGCGCGTTCAACAACAAGAAGGTTCTGCAACGAAAGTAGTGTTTGCGGCTTATGTTTATTCGCACGCTTACTTAAAGTGTTCGATAAAAGTTAAGTTCGGTCAAAAAAAACCGTACAACCCCATCGTATATACGATTCGGATACATGGTGTTTCTCCAACCCAGCCAATTTTTTACCGAAATGAGTTTTGGCTGAAATGAATGCTACATTCATTTCAGACAAATAAACGCTAAATAAACGATTTATTTATGCTAAATAAACGATATCCTACCATCTATTCCGATCACCTACGTAATGTCGCGTGTCTCGGTTAATTCTCATATCTACATGCGTTACAATATATTATTACAGCACGCGCAATGCTTGTTGACAAATGTTTTCTTTTATTATTGCAGCCCGATACTCTCGATGGTCGATTACGTCATAGAGCGGGACGACGACGGTTACGAGTTTCCGGTCTGCCAGACGCAGGCCGATACGCCGTGGATGGTCGGCTTCATCCTGACGACCATAGTAGCCTTCTTCATAATACCGCTGTTGATCCTCGTCGTTCTCTACACGGTGATAGCGAGACACCTCATGGCAAATCCGGCGATAAGTCGAGGACCGGCGAATAATTTGCTGAAGTACAGGAAGCAAGTCGTACTAATGCTCGGGACGGTGGTTCTGTGTTTCTTCATCTGTCTGCTGCCGTTCAGAGCGTTCACACTGTGGGTTTTGGTGACGCCATCCACCACAATCGTGAAACTGGGCGTCGAGGGATACTTCAGCCTTCTGTACATATGCCGAGTTATGCTGTATCTCAACTCGGCGATAAATCCGATCCTCTATAATCTAATGTCGACGAAGTTCAGGGAAGGCTTTCTGCGGCTTTGCGGCCTCGGCGCTAACAAAAGGAGGGACCAGCAGACCAATAGCCGAACGAGAACAAACACGACCGGCTCGACGAATTGCAGCAGCAATCATTCGGACTTTTGGAGGAGGCACAGCAGCAACAAGAGTTGCGGCGTCAAGGTCCCCAACGTTCCGACGGAGAAGGCTCTGAGATTGCCGTTATTTTCCGCCGTTACCGGAAGTATTATTAAGAATACGCAGCAGAAACAGGAGAGTTACGTTTAGGAAAAACAAAACAAACGAAATTGGCGAATGAGAGGCGAGGTTTCTTCATCCCGGTCGTGTTCCAATTAGTCGCAGCCACATCATTTCGGCGAAACTTCAATCGGCCGAATCGTCGCATGGCCGAAAGTCACCGGTCCTAAGTTTATCCGAATCAACAAACTTCCCAACTTTATTTTTCCGAATCGTCAAATGTTCGAATTTTCGAAATTTCGGAATCAAATGTTCGTAGTCTGAATTTATCTCACATTTTGTACTTTTCAGAAAAAGCCAAAGATTTTACCGGGTACAACTGGAAAGGAACACGAATAAAAATAAATAAATAAAAAATCTAGTTTTGTGATTCGATTAAATGTAAATTCGAATAAATGACGATTCGATTAAATGAAAATTCGGATAAATGACGATACAGTTAAATGAAAATTCGGATAAATGACGATTCGGTAAAATGAAAATGCGGATAAATGACGATTCGGATGAATGACGCTTCGGATAAATGACGATTCGGCGAGTTGATGCTTGGAGGTTTAACCATTCGGAAAGATGACATTTGGATTAATGAAGATTCGAACATTTGACGATTCGGAACAATGAAAATTCGGACATTTGACAATTCGGAAGTTTGATGATTCGGATAAAGTGCGTTAGGACCGGTGACTTTCGGCCATACGACGATTCGGCCGATTGAAGTTTCGGCGAAATTATGCGGCTCCCAATTGGTCACTTTTTTTCCTCTTACAACGGGCGAAACAGGGTTCCGGGCCGGAGTTGGGTAAAACCGATCGACGCCAAACGCGGCAAACGTGAGATGTAATTCCGGTTTAGAGTAATTAGAGATTTGTTAATCGAACGATGACGAACTTCTCGCCGAAATCACGTCGCCACTTATTTATCGTTAACGCGGACGTTGGCGGTGAGCCGAACGAACGCACAAATCGCTGCCTCGCGGATAAAACGTACCACCCCCTACTGTACCAAGGAGTTCGGGCTCCCTCAGGCTGAGGCCAAAGATTTATAGCGTCCTCGAGGGTCCCCGTGCGAGATTTACGTTACGATTCTCTTCCACTGCTCGCCCGAGGATAGATATATTCATTTTATTCGTACCTATGGGTTTAACGACCAGAAAAATACCCTCTCGGGCCATCCCGTACGACAGAGTTCAACGCATTGCACGATCCGCGACGAGAATGGGAGCACCCCTGTGCGGCGCCGTCGCGTCTCTGTGTGCACTGAGATCAAAAAACTGGAACACGACCATCGGAAGTAGGCTTTTGAGTAGGCAAGAAAAAAATTCTTAGGTTCGTTTAGACTGCCGAGTCCAGAGTTTAATTAATTTTCCGGTAATTAACAACATCGTCTTTAAGGGGCTGCTGGACCTTCCTCGAATTTAGGTCGTGCACTCGAATTTAGGTCGGAATCTTCCGAAAAATAAAGAAAATCGAATATTATAAACTGTCGCGGAAACCAACATGGCCGCTGAAATGTTTACAGCATCCGTTTTGTTGGATATTAAGAAATCTAGATCTTGCATATGTATTACATACATTGACGTATATAAGTCCCAGAATATTTAATGTCGTACAAAACAAATGCTGATAACATTTCTGCGGCCATATTGGATTTTTACCAATATTCGATTTTCTTCGTTTCTTGTACGTTTTCAAGCGATATTCGAGTGCACGCTGAAGAGTTATTGTTCATATTATGTTCCGGTAGGATTTAAAGCATATGCGTAGCATGTTAACTGTGCTAAGTCGAAACTAAGAAATCGCTTATTTCGGTCGGTAAAACAGGACCGTCCAGCATCCCCTTAACTCAACGAATTATCTTTGCGAACAACTCTTCTTTTTTTGCACCTAAAGAGTAGTATTTTGTTGTTACGTTTTAGGGGTCAGAGATGCGTTTTGAGACTAACGGAATCGCCGATAGTGTACGGACGATAACGTCGGCGAGCAGATTCTAAGCAAATTGTACTGACTCAAATAACTCGCGGGACTGAAAAAGGGGTAAGAGGGAAGTGTGATAGAGACGGGGAGGGGGATGATTCGGTGGTTTCCCGCCGGCTGACCCGCCGCGTGGATGCGGTCCTCTACAAGAGGAATGCAAATTGCCGGAAGCACCAAATGCATTCGACGGCGTAAGATAAAAATGTTATCTGGAGGAAAACAAAATTGGCTGTACTGTATACGTGGGTCGCAACGGTCAGGAGAAAGAGACGTTCCGCCGACGTTCTCGTGAGATAAAAATCGCGACATTGTCAGACTGGAAAAAAGAAGGAAACCAAGAGACTGGTCGAATCTCCCAATAGGCCATCACTGTGCGACGCAAGTTAATTCAACAGTCATCGCAAGGTACTCGGAAAGTGATGCAAAAAAATAATGATACTAAAAACAATTGTTAAACCAAAAAAAAAATCCGCCGATTGCACATTGTAATATATACAGTTATACATATTGCGGAAAGGTGCCGCGAATTGTCGTTCCTTATGGAATACTGTTATGTATATCTTAATCTAGTCAAGAGAAGTGAGAATCGTCACCATTTCCTTATTAGTTCTTATCAATTGTCATCGTTATTTATTTAATTTTATTGTTATTTATTCCTCCCATTATTTCAAGTATTAAAGAGAGAATATAGTAGAGAATGATAAATAAATGAGACTAATCTCATCTAAGGGGGAGCAATAATGATTCGATATGCGGTTAGACTTTTTTTTTAGAACTGTTCAAATCATTCCAGTAAAAGCCCCCACCTAGGACCATTTGTTTATGTCCGTCCGCGGAAAGGCTGATCGAGCTATGATAGAAACAAAAATATAAAGACATCATTGGTTTATGCGTGTCGTGCGTAATACTCGCGTCGTGTATCGCGCGCTCCATTTAGTTCCTAATCAGTGTCCTGATGTAGCGGAGTTGCATAAACTAACGACGATAGAACGGAGAGACAAATCCAAAGATACCACATCGAATGAACCCGATGGAAACAGATACTCGTCATTAAATGTGAACAAAGAAAATACTTTATTTTACGAAAACACTATATAGCCGTGATGGGCAAGTATGTTCCTGTTGTACATATTTTCTAAAAGTGAATATAATACAATGTTTCTAATCATCGGATATATGTTTTCTCGTTAATTCGCACGAGATTCTTAGACCTTTTTCACTTACACCTTTCCTGAGAATGACTTTACCCCTCCCCTCCCATTCAGGTGCTCAGAGACCTTCAATCGTCAATAGCCCTAGCAAGTTGATGGAGCGCAAACGGACCGAAAAACGGACACGTCCGTTGGGGAACAAAACGGACCTAAAAAACGACAAAACGAACTGTACTTTTTTTTGTTGGCATTTGGTCTTTTTCCTGTTGCGGAAACCGAAAACGGACTGAACGTTTTCTTTTCGAAAAATTTGGTTCGTTCCGTTTTCGGTTCCCGCAAGCGAAAAAGGACTAAGATCGTATTTTTATTCTGTCCTTTCATTAAAAACAGAATTAAAGGCAAAACCACAAAAAAAATTTAAAAACTTAGCCAAAAATATAAATAAAAAACGTTCGGTCCTTCCTCGGTTTCCGCAACCGAAAAAGGACCGATCCAAACGTACGGTCCGTTTTACCGTTTTTGTGGTCCGTTGGTTTCAGGTGGGTCAGAACGCGAGGGACGTGGGTCACGAAAAACGCCAAATCGAAAGTACCTCAGTACGACAAAGAGGATAGGGTAGAGTGGGGCAAATCGGGGTTTTTGGGCAAAACGTCATTTTCCAATAATTTTTGGCTGCCCGAATTCGCCCTATCGGATACATCAGGCTTTTCTGCCCAGTTTTGCCACCTTGTCCGATCCAAAAATTATTGGAAAATGACGTTTTGCCCAAAAACCCCGTTTTGCCCCGATGGCCCATTTGGCCCGGCTCTCCCCTACTACCTTACAACGTTGTACAATGTTAACGGTTTTTGTTTAATTTGCTAATCGCGAACGTAGTAGCAATTCGGTATTGAGCCATTCCACAGCTTAAATTTTTCCGTTGCGGACGTGAATGTGAGTTATAATTTGGTACGTGCCTACATATATCAAGTACATCGGTGAACTGAGCGGCGAAAGCTTGGCGGAACCGGTGAACCTATAAATCAGAGACCAATTACCATCCGTTCACAAAATGGGCGGGCAATGCACGCGGCTTCGACGTCTCAAGTAAGTAATCTGCCCACGCTGGCTTCACGCTTTTTCATAAATCTCCACTTCGACTAAGGGGAAAGGTAATTCACATCGCATACGCAACTTACCGCTCGATTCTATCGAAATTAATTAATACGCAGTGCCGCAATTGAATTACGTCTCAGTAAACACAGTAATGTAACATCAATGAAAAATCAATGTAACCGAAAATACCAGGTTATATTACCAGCGCGTTACATCTAAATTATACGCAGGTTGCAATTTTCGACTCAGCAATGGAACACTGTTATATTACAATGTTTTATATCGTTGCTATATAACAATATAACATGCAGTTTGAAAAACGTTAAACGTGTTATCGCTATTTCCATCTTTGGGTCAACATTTTTATTAGTGACAAACGAATTTACTCTTTTCATAGGAACAAATAAATCTCAGAAAGAACAATATTAATTTGTGTACCATCGGCGGGATACAAACCTAGGACCGCCGGATAGAAAGCAACTGTACCTATTCAGCTATTTTTAACACAAGAATTTTTGTTTGGGATATTGTATATACGTTTCAGACGGATTAGCTACGGATCATTATTGATGTACAAACTTACATTTTTTTGCATTAAGTTTTGGTCAGTAAGCCCTTTAACGATAATCGGGAAACCAGTAATTATTTGTTTGTTGTAACATTGCTATAAGCATGGTTTTGCAACCGTAACGCTACCTCACTTTGTAACATTAATATTGCGTGCGGATTTGTAACGGTCATAAACATTGTTATAAACATGGTATGTAATGCTCCATAGGCCAGTTAAATTATTGTAATATAATTACGTTATACACGATGGCATGGAAGTTACATTACATTTAACTTCCATGTTATGTTGCCGTAATAAAATGTGTTCACTGGGTTACTATTCAAAATACCAAATCAGAGGGTGCCACCGAAAAATACAAAAGTACTAAATTATGCCGGTCTGTTTGACACGTTCGATTCTTTATTAACAACACAATTAACATTCGTTCAAAGTACAAAAAGATTCTCCGCCACACCCAAATTTATTAAAAAGTTCTCCACAGCCGGAGGTAAATCGCGTTCTCGAATGTTCTTAACGGTCAGCATCTTTATCCCTTCCGGCGACTCCAGAGTCGCTAGATTCTTCAATTGATTAAGAAGCTCCTGGGTCTTCTCGGCTATCTCAGTTATTATCGAAGCTTTGCCGTCATCGTCGTTTTCGCACAGTTGCACCATGAACAGGGCTATTTCCTTGTGAGCTTTCGTCATTGTCAGGCTCTCTAAAAAATAACGAAACTCTATTGTATGATTTCCCAAATCAGCCGAGAGTATCGGTTGATCTTCGTACCTTTAGCATGCGGTGCAACGGTGATTTCTCTAGCGGGAATGTTCACCAATAAATCGAACAATTCCGACTTCGAAGCAATGGTACTGTCCCGACAGCCGGCAACGTAGTGCCCGTACGTCTGTAAATATATATTTTTTTACTTGAAACACAATATCGTAATACCGTGCATTAAGACCATATGAAACACCCCCCTCCCCGTCCATCCCGAGCTCAGTCGGTATCAAAAACTGTGATCAACTTTTCTCACTGGATCTCGCATATACGGTCAAAAGAAAAGTCTCATGGGAAGCTGAAATTATATTCGTTTCCGATGAGACTTTTCTTTTGACCGTATATGCCAGAATCCATGAGAAAAGTTGATTACAGTTTTTATTACCGACCGCGGTATTGCACATGCTCTTAGGACCACGTGAAACACCTCGTTCCCAAAAACTGTAAGCAACTTTTCTCACAATTTCTCGCATGTACGGTCAAAAGAAAAGTCTCATCGAAGGCGGAGATCATCTCGACTTTCGATGAGACTTTCCGATCCGTGAGAAAAAGTAATTACAGTTTTTATTACCGACCGCGATATTGCACATGCTCTAAAGAGCAGGTACAATACCACGGCCGGTAATACAGACCAGTTATCTTTTTCACGCCCGGTGACCTAATGACGAAAGAAAAATTCATCGAAGACGAATTACATGGCAGCTTTCGATGACACTTTTCTTTTGATTGTAGCTAGCAGACGTGAAAAAAATTGATTACAGTTTTTGATCCCAACTGGTTTCACATGCTCTTAAGGTGATTATCATAACCACCTGCCCACCTACCCGCGGCCAGTTGGTAACAAAAACTGCACTGAAAATACCGTTTTGAGACCGTACACCACCAAGGAAAAAGGAAATTGTCCCTGCGTCTGGCAATTCCCCAGGGACAGACAATTTTCTTTTTCCTCACCGGGCTGCGCTCGGCAAACGGCATTCAGTACAGTTTTAGTTACCGACAGCGGTATTTCACATCACCTTAAGGCCATATGAGAGATGTACCACGTGACATATGAGTGCGAGAGAGATAGATGCGTTTTTCGAATCAATGCCATTTAAAACCGGTTGACTTTTCAAATAAAACAGAAGCATCATCGGACGCGGTATTAAATTGTGCATCAGCTAATGCTTTTCTTTTTCCCGAAAAGTCTACAGTCTCTTAATCGCATTCATTACAAATTTTGGTTACCGACTGAGTCGTTTCACATGTCCTTAAGGCTAGGTGAAACAGACTCAGTCGGTAACAAAAACTGTAATAAATGGCATTCGGAGATGGTAGACATTTCGCGAAAAAACAAAGTATTAGCGGATGTAGAATTGAATACCACGTCCGATGATACTTCGCTTTTAATTTCGGGTAACCGAAATGTCAACGATTTTTACACGACATTGATGCGAAAAACGCAACCATTTTTCTTGCATTTATGTTTCATCTCGCCTTAATGGGATTCTACCGCGGTATTTACTTTAATCTCGGCAAGCTCTTCCGGTATCAAATCGATCCACGGAAAAAGATTGTCGGTAACTTTGCGATGCATCATTAACGTCGGAAGAGTCTCTATCCATCCGAACAGTTCCTCCAGACTGTGATGATAAACGACGATTCTCTTCTTCAGCAGAAGCGCCGTGTATATCAAAATTGTCTCCAGTTCAAAGGTTCTTATGAGTCGCTTGGCATGAACATTGTTCATCCTCCATTCCGCGTCGAACTGTTGGATCGTCGTGCCTTTAGAGTCTCTCGTGTTGCAGGCTCCTTCCGAAAAGGCGAACAGGTATTGCTTCAGAACCTCTGTCGGATCTCCCGACTCGCAGTAGGCATTGCTGAGGATCCGACACAGCTCCTGGTAGTCATGAGGATTGAAATCCTTGGCGAAGAGTACCAGTGCGCAACGTTTTACCTGTGCGAATAATTTAAGTTAGTGTTCCGGAACAATTGTAAAGCGAACGTACGACCTGAGAATAAAGAGCGTCTTTACTCCGGGTAGTTTGCCAGCAGCGAAAGCCTCGCTACTGTGAATGTAAATCCACACGTCCGCATGTCTTGCGCCAACGAATGACTGAACGGTGTTCTGCTTTGCGCACGAGTTCCACTTTCTTGCGACGTACAATTTCTGAGCCTCCGTGACGGTTGGATAGGACCAAGTCCAGAGAACATCCCCATTGCAATCCTTCTCTGTAATGAATATCAGTCAATTTTATTATATTAATGTCGACGGGGAAAAACTTCTCAGACAAATCAGTGACATTACCTATTATACTACACGATATCAAGTTTACTAGATGAGGCATGTTTTTTTTTTTGCTTACATTATTAATTACAAAATTCTAGGGCGTACACGTTACGGCAATGAGGGGAGTCAAAAATCAATAGTAACAATGAGTATATCGGTTATTAATGGATAAATATAGTACAAAGCAGATTTAACAAACTTAACAGTCGGCGCTGTCAGAGTGCAACGCCGCCCGACTGAAGTATAAGCGACCGAGAATAACAGCTAGTGTAAGCGCCCGAGAATGTTACCGCGCACATAATTATGCCAAACGTTATCGCGACAAGCGATAAGCGTCGGGATCGAGAGTGTCGGTTCGTGAGTGAGGTTGACGAATGGCAGTCGCATTAATTTAATTCGCGAGATAATTAGTGGGATTGACAATAGTTTATTCATAGTACAACGACGTTCGGTGGCAGCCAAGATAATTATAAAAGTTAGCAGCGACAAAATCAAAGTAACCAAAGAACTGGACACCGTTCCTCCATAAACCGATTCTACACATGCTTGGATCCACCAATGCGGAGGTCTAGAACCGAGCTTCCAGCAATCAACGGACCGTGTGTAGAAACGGTGGGCTGTCCACGAAAACCGAAAAGCGACGCAGTTCGATTCTGTCACTGTATGGGACCCAAAAGACATCCATAAGTGACGAATACAATATAAATTAATTGATTATTTCTCGACTACTTTCGAATTTCTCGTCACTAACCGAGAGTTCTAAATATTTATTGAAGCTATTATTATGAGAATAATAATTGAAGTGAAATAATTTTTCGATGCCCGAATTCGCCCTATCGGATACATCAGGCTTTTCTGCCCAGTTTTGCCACCTTGTCCGATCCAAAAATGTTTGGAAATTGCCCCATTTTGCTCCGCTCTCCGCAAAATCTCTGCTTATAGCTATAATATTCACTCGACAGATTGCAATGTCCTGTGTGTCTGCCGCCTTAGGTATCATACTGTATTATAGCCCAATGACAAAAGTAGCTTTCCGTCACACATTTATATTTTACGAGAGGGCTTTGGCATGCATTGGAGCTGGAACAGCAGTGAATATTACATGCACCTAATGGGTGTCCGTTTACAACTCCTGTTTGGAAAAATGGTTGCATTCGACCTTCGCATAGGGCGACGCTTCCGTGTGAAAAATAGAAGGTTACACGTGCAACCAATCCTCAACATTTTTTCTTTGTACTTTTTTGCTTCAAGGAAGGCTAAACACGTATGAGTGCGATAGAGTCAGTGTCACAATTTTTAATACATTTTTCTCCGAAACGATTCTGTAAAATGAAAAACCGTTTCGGAGAAAAATGGTTTCAAAATATCTTAAGGTCATATGTTGATCCTCAGCCCCACCTTACGTGTAAATCCAGGCGGTCGCTCGGGTGTGAGAGAGACAGCGCCATGGGATTTCTGTGAGAGCAACAGAGAGGAGTTTAACCTCCCCTTAAGGAGCGAGTCTCGCTGCGCGCTGACTTCGCATAAGTTCGACAACAATAAGAGAAAATTGCAAGTACTTCTTGATGGTGTTAAAATCTGAAAAAAATTATGTATACTAAAGGTACTGAGAAGATTAATTTTGCATAATAATAATTGCAAATTGTTATTAACAAATTCATCAAAAAATTAATTGGTTAACAAATTACCCGGCAACAAAACTTTTTTTTAATTTTTAGATTTTTAAGTAATCGTTGATTTTATATTTTTTTTATTGAACAAAAATCAATGTACGACACTGAAACGATATAAAACCGTCAGAACCACACACGACTAAATTTGATAGTCATACTGAGGGTGTCTTCATGAAGCCCTACGCGCCCACTTATGGCTTCTTCACGACTTGGACCTCTCGAAGATTTCTTCGGGACTTCGGGACTGCATGAGATGGATCTAACTAGTACAAACGTTACAATGAATTGCCGGCAATTGTCATTGTGTTCAGGTTATTCGCTCGGATTTCTTCGGATGTAAATCTGTAAACCTCATCGCGGTCAATAAATCATTATAAAACGATTATCGAAAAGATAGAATAGACAATAATAATAACTGCTGCGTGAAAAGCACGCAGCAGTTATTTTCAGAGCGATCAGCCACACGTACTTATCCAAGCTGATCAAGTGGGAAAAAAAAATAATGATATTATAACGTGTACGGGGGTACTGGCAGTGCCGAGGTTTGCACTACGCTACATGCTACGAACGACATTCAATATTACAATTAATATTAACTTAACAACTAATTTTTTTCTTTTTTATATTCTTATTTTTAACATCGCTTTTTTAGGCGGTAAAAATAACTATTTAGATGTGAAAGTTTGATTCTAGTACCGATCTAATTAAAGGATACGTTCAGAATTTTTATTTTACGCATATAACTTATTATCAGAGTGGTCGTTAAAATCATTTACGATGGATACAAACGTAATACTATGAATGTGTACTGATATTATCTGCGAGAGCTCGCTGCTTCAATACCCGTCTTACTTATTGCTACTTGCTACTAGCGGCTGAAAAAGCGAACGACTGAACATTCCTCGCCGACAATATTATAAAACGTACAGTACAAAGATTCTTGTCTTCCAATTCATCGAATACATTGTCTAAATGTTGTGACATCCTCTTTGTCATGTGTTTTATGACCCTGAAGATATCTGCATGTACCCAAATTTCATCAAGTTACAATGGTTGCATTTTGCATTGTACAAACTTAGCTCGACGAAGTTCACTTGGAGATAAAAATTCTATAAGTGAACAATTGGTTATTGTTGCTAAAGCCGTGCACTGATAGAGACCGGCCAAAGATGAAACTTGATGTCATGCAGATATCTTCGTCGTTGTGTTTTATGTGTTAGTGTGTCATGGTACTTTTAAATCGTTATTTCGTGGCACCTTGAAAATCGTTTAAATTTAATTTTTTTAACGAAACATAAATAAGTTAATTTATAAATTAAGTTTAGCATGTATAGGTTTCATTGACCTAGATGCGCAAATCCTTGCTCGGCGTTATTCGTTCTGTCCCGCCTGGGGCATTCTAGGTAAGAAAAGTCGGAATATACGATTAAAGTTCTATCCCCTTAGGGAAAAGTAAATAGACAATATGTAAATTTAGTTTCACCTGAACGATACGTTTTGGCGTCGTCCGCCTAGGCACCAACGTGGCCCTATCACTTCGATCGGTCAGCGGTCTACTTGGAACACTCTCTAATCCATCATCCTACATTAAAAAATCAATTAGGAAAAAAAAAAAGAAATCCGCCCGACCGTCAAAAATGTAAGGCATTTGTACAAAGTCCACAAACTCCAAACATATAAATACTAATGACTACACCGGACATTAATTCCGGGAAAGCTCTCTGTATGAAAATCCAGTGTAGCAATCCGTCATCTAGGGTAAAAGTGGGGAATATGGCACTGTCCATATATCATTGATTTACGTGTTAATCGAGGTGGGCCATATTCACCACTTTTACCCTACGTGAAAATAAAATAAAGCGTTGAAAACTCACATGATTGTTGTTAGTTAATTAAATGCCAATAATTAATACGGGCCTTATTAACATCGTTAATCATGTTAAAAAATCCGCGGGTTTGAATATTTAAAAAAAAAAATTTCATAACGCTTCCTCATAAAAGTTGAAAATTGAAAATCGATGGACCCCTTAATTGAAGAGAAGGACGCTGTTCTCAGGACAATTACAGGAAAGTCTTGGTGAAGATGACACGGGTAATGTAACATACAGAACTAAATTTACGAACTTACGTGTATTCTTCATATATTGTCTCAAATTCCATAGGGCACGAACTCGCGCATAAGCTATTTCCCCCTACAATGAAGAGACTCGTGAAAATCCGTGATTTTCACTGCCCTCCGTCTCTTTTACGGGCATATGATACAGACTCAGTCGGTAACAAATCGGTTTACCTATTTTCTCCGCCACTATCAATATATCGGACAAAAATCAGTTTGGTTTTCATGCATCTATATATAGCGTATGAAAACCTAATTTGCTTTTATCTGAAACGTGAATAGTGGCAGAGAAAATAAGAAAACCGATTTATTACCGACAGAATCTCGATCACATCGTGATCTCGTTCATGACACTTGTCCGTTACCGCGAGAACTTTATCTCGAACTGCCATCGAGCCAATCGGCCGGCGTTTTGATCTTCTGCAAAGATTTCGATTAATCCAAAGATGCAACCGCTAATCCGCCCATTGGGATTTTCCATTCCGAGGATGCTCTTGCGGACATTTTACAGACGTAACGGATGCAACGAAACATTGATAACAAAAAAATATATTGATCTTTTACTTGTAGATACTGGAACGCAGCGTACGAGACCCGAAGATTGGGTGGACACATATTATTCCTTCGCTCCAATTCGACGAGTCGATCGCGATAGCTCAATCTACCATCCTTCGAACTAACTGTGGAATTAAATTAAACGACTCGTAAAACTTCGTTTAATTAACGTGCAAGGCTCTTTTCCGAATATCGAGACTGGAATTTGCAAAAAATCCTATATCAATTCTCAATTTTTATATTGAGATGGGCGTTTGTAAGTGATATTTAAAGCAAAGTGATACTTTTTTAGCGTCTGACGCGGGCTCAGTCAGTAACAAAAAATGTAAACAATTTCCTCAAGAGTTTAGCTAACGCCGTCAAAGACCGAAAAAAAAAGTTCGTGTTCGTTTTTGTTACCATCTGAGACTGTTTTAGATCGCCTTAACGTGCAAACACGGATATGTTACATACATATACGTTACTTGTAACATATACGAAAATTACGTACTTCGTATGTTATATGAGGATGAGAGAGTGAAAATCGTGGACACAAAGTTCGTACGTTTTCTCGCATTTACCGGATGCTTATTCTTTTTTCTTATTCTTTCCGGATGAAAAATAACGATAGAAACAATTCCAGTCTAGATCTGAGATACGGTCAAAAGATTTTTGAGTTTTACCGGAATTACTGTTGCTCAAGGTCATGGCATCTTCGTGCTCTCCGACGTTGTGCAGCTGTTTTGTGTTAGTTGTTTTCGCTACGAACCCTTCGGGTACGCGGCTTTCAGGTCGCGGCGTAGATCGCGTTACTTGAGCTGGCGTGCCAGGATCCTTGTTCTCCGAGCTAAACATGAAATACCGAATATGAATTAATGAATAAACCGAAAATATGCCGTCCAAGTGACATATTTTCGGTATGACGTCATTTTTTGTCGAAAACTGATATTTTCAAACCGGACGTGACGTATTTCGGGTAAATTTCCGGAAATCTAAAGTACCGGTGAATCTCCGGAATTATAAATTCCATAGCCCATAGCGAGGGCGCGAAGCGCCCGAGCCCAACAATTTGCTATAGAAATAAGTTCCTACGTAAAGCTCACGTTTATAAAAAAAATAAATAGACAAAAATGAACTTATGTCGCGAATTCAAATCTCAAAGACTGTTTTCTACCTCGGCTAATCGAGACACAGCTTTGCGCGGCTATAATGACAACGATAATGACAACGATAATGACAACGAATGACAACGATAATGACAACGATAATGACAACGATAATGACAACGATAATGACAACGATAATGACAACGATAATGACAACGATAATGACAACGATAATCATAACGATAATCATAACGATAATCATAACGATAATCACAACGATAATCACAACGATAATGGCGTTGAGAGAACAAGCAAAAATACTTGCGCCGTTCTGGGATGAATAAGTCATTAGAATGACAATGGACACGTGTAATAGTCGTTAAATTACGTTACTCACTTGTCAGCGACGTAAACTTCGACATTCGTTCCTTCCGGCAACGAAAGCTCAAGGCATTGCGACGGTTCTTCGATGCTCGGTTTTCCTGTGATCCACGTGAGCACAAGTTTTTGCCATATTTTCATCATATCTAATGTCCATCCAAGTGCACAAAAATATTACACACGATCTTGAAATTAATGGAAAAATATATAGCGAGTAACGAACGCGTAACAATGTCGAAAAAAATGAATTTGCTGAACGTCGGCACGTCGTAGCCGGTATCGATATCCTTTGAGATTTTGAGGATCATTGGATTACAATTGTAAGTTCTCTTCGTTACCTTTCTGCGAGTAAACACTACGGAGACGAGTAAATTGGGGGCAAAAATCTCTGGAGCAGGGCAAAATTCCCCAGAATGCGCAAAAACCCGAGAATTTTTCCATTGGCAAGCCTTTGACGATTTAAAAAAATTCTAACCGTATCGGTTTGTTTACAAATATTTCGAGGTAAAATTAGCATGTAAGCCTATAAATCTCTGTTCACGCTCGTTCGATAATTTCCTCCCGATAAACTTTCCATTAACGGGCGATCACGCGAGTTCCTCCAGTCTCAAGGTGCGCGATGAATCGGAGACTTTTTTTCCAGAAATATCCATCGTCGTGGCCGACATTGCGACCGAGTGATGCGTATAGGTTAGAAAATGTTTATATTTTCAAAAAGAACTGTTTTATTGCAAATTGCTAATTTAAGTTTTTCGATAACCATGTTTTTTATTTTCAGTTTTTCCATGTCAACACGCTGGTGCCAAGAAATGAATTGACGCTGCCAGATATAAAATTTCATAAGAAATTTTGCAGACCTCGGCAGGGTCAATCCAATTTGCATTGGAGTAGTGCGTAAGGTAAAACTTTATCTTAACCATCTTCAAAGAATATTCCAGTGACTTTTTTTTTGTTTTTGATTAAACATTTTTTTATTTTTATGTAGCGAAAGTTTTGTACGCATAAAAAACAACTTATTATTGCGATTTCACTAAAAACATGTTCAGATTTATGGAAAACTGCTGTTCTTTAAATCTACCGAGTAACTCACTGGAATCTTGTCTGAACTATTATTGTCCAACAAATAATACAAACTCATTCATGACTATAACTGTTAACGGCCCTATAGCAGCTTCGGCAACTGTAAAGATAACTGAAAACATCATGGTAACTTCACGTAACTTTTGAAACCATTAAAATAACTGCAAAATTTCCATATTTCAACTTCTGTGCACGGGCATATACATGCAAACGCTCATGCTGCCTGTGCTCATGAACCATGAACCATGGATCATGAACCATGAACCATGAACCATGAATCATGAATCATGAATCATGAATCATGAACAATGAACATTGAGCAATGAACAATGAACAATGAACAATGAACCATGAACCATGAATTATTAACTATTTCAGATGCCACGGCTCCTCCCGCCGGAAAAATGGACCCAGCACCCGCCATCGCCGAGATCTACAGGTCTCTCAGAAAAAAGTATCTCTTCGTATACCTGCTCGCGGCGTTCGCCGACTGGCTCCAGGGTCCGTACCTCTACCGTGTCTACGCGACCTACGGTTACGACAGAAACGAAATATCGCTTCTCTACGTGGCCGGCTTCGCCAGCGGCACGATATCCGGAATGTTGATTGGCCACTACGCCGACACCTTCGGCCGCAAGAGGCTCTGCATTATCTACAGCCTCACGACAACGATAACCTGTCTCTCGACGTCCGTCACGGACTTGTACTTCCCGCTGCTCCTCGCTCGACTATTCGGCGGCGCTTCCACCTCCATTCTCTTCTCGACCTTCGAGTCATGGTACGTCGGTCAACACCTGTCCCGCTACAAACTCAATGGCGAGCTCATCGGCGAAGTCCTCACCCGGGCCACGCTCTGCAACGGCATGCTCGCCATACTTGCCGGCATCTCATCGTGGTTCCTCGTCGACAAACTGGAGCTCGGTCCACTGGCTCCGCTTCTTCTCGCCGTTCCGGTCTCCCTGCTGTCCGGCTACTCGTGCGCCATCCTCTGGCACGAGAATCTCCCGGCGAACAGGGAGGACACGAGCCTCGCGACCAATCTCCGTCAGAGCCTCGACATCCTCCTCTTCTCCAAGAACCGCACTCGCCTTCTGCTCCTCGGCGCTAGCCAATCGCTCTTCGAGACCGTCATGTACATATTTGTTTTTCTCTGGACGCCGGTCCTCGAACCCGTCCGAATCAGTCACGGTCTCGTGTTCGGCGCTTTCATGATTTGCGTCATGACCGGCTCGGCGATTAATTCGTTGCTCGCGGGAAGATACCGCGTGGCACGCGAGCTGCTGCTCTGCCTGAGCGTCTTTCTCGCGGCCTCGAGCATCGGCGGAGCGACGATCGGGGTTTATCTGCAGGAAGTCGACGCGGCTCGGGTCGAGGGAAGCTACGTTTGTTTAGCCTCTTTTCTTGTCTTCGAGGTCTCGGTGGGAATTTACTATCCGGCGGTCGGTTATCTTCGAGGAGTCGTTCTGCCGGAGTCGCATCGGGCCATCATCGCCAATTGGTTCAGACTACCATCGAATTTACTGATCTGCGCGGGCCTGCTGTACATCGGTATCGAGGTACCCAGTAATTTTTTTATCTTCGGCGCTTGCAGCTTCGCGCTCGTCGCGGCCTCGATCACGACCGTGAAATTCGCGAGAGCCTTTCGGATCGATGCGAAATACCGTCCTGTCGCCAAAACTTCCGAGGGCATTGATCTGTGATCGGGGGTAGTTTTTTTTTTGTTCATAATCGTCGTGCCTGAATCGTCGAAACTTAACGTGTCCTTAGTACGGTTGCCTGAAAGTATTTTTAAGAGAAATAATAATAATGTGATATTACTAAATCTAATAGTCGATTCGACGAAGAAATGTTAAGGGGATGCTGGACCCGTTTTAAACTCCCTATTTACCTTTTTTATCGACGGAACTAGGCGATTTTTTAGTTTAATTCTTAGTTCTTAGTCCTAGTTTCAATTTAGAATCATTATGTAATATGCTACGCATATGCTTCAAATTATGCAGGGCTATAATATTGACATAAACGCTTCGCCGACGGAATTAAAAAAAACGAATATTACGGTTTGCGAAACGATTTTAGAATATTCCGTGAATTTCAGAGAACTGGCGTGCATTTTCGTTTTACGTATTTGAGTTCCAGAATATTGTACATCGTACAAAATAGATGCTGTTGAAATTTTGAGCGGTCACATTGGATTTCGCGACAATCTGTAATATTCGATTTTCTGCATTTCTTGGACGTTTTCGACAAAAAATCAACTGCACGTCGAAGTGTTTATGCCTAGTATTACCGGCCTCAACAATTTTAAACATATGCGTAGCAATTAATAATGTAAAGTTGATTCTATGAAGTCGCTTCGTTCCGTCGGTAAAACAGACAGACCCAGCAACCTCGTAAGGGGTAGTAGGAGCGCAGGAGACCTCGCGGGGAAGGCTGGTATGTCGATGGATTAATTCGAGGGCTATGTGCAAGCTTGGCATTCAAAAAACTGAGTGGTTTAAATTTTTTTCTTTTTTGATACAGATATTTCTTTAGGACAAGGTCAACATTTTGCGAAAAGTTTACACATGGTTTTTACAAATTTCAATTTTTTTTTTTAATTGAGAAATGTGCAATGTAAAATGTGTCGTTAACATAGCAAAGCGTCCGCAGCCTGTGCATCGTCAGATGGTGTAAACGGTGACCGCGGTAAACAGAAATAAAACAACAGAAAATTTAATTTCAGTACAGTAATGAAACTATCAAATGACCGGATATTTTCTTGAAATGTTGAAAAATGCAAAACTTTCGATTTTCGACTTGCAAAAAAGAAAACATGAACGTGTTATCATTTTTGCAATTTTCTAAATTTCGATAAAGCATCCGGCCATTCGGTGTAAAAGTACATATTTTGTTTTTTAATTTCGGTTCATCACGTTTGCCGGAACCATGCACACCAATTACCAATTACTCCCTTGTGTTGAAATATTTTTCGAGTAATAAAACGTCAACTCGCAAAGACTACGTGTAAACTCTGAGCTAAATTATAAAATATGAAATTACAAAATAAAATAAAATTCTGTCCTTGTTATCCTAATACTCGCGTAATGAAAACGATTGAAAAGGCCTTAGATCGTATTTGATTAATGACTCCCGTCCATGCAGAATCGAAAACGTCTAAAAAATCGAGTCGTCACCGCCCGACTCTGATACACAATGCCTGCATAATTTTTACAAAAAGAAGTGTTCTTATACATATACCGTAAAAAGTGTATAAATAGTTTTATAGAATAATATTTAATGACGATTGAGCGCTATGAACAAGACTGTAATCGGATCGCCGATTGACCGCCCGTGACGAATAAAGAATATTCAGCATAACAAATTTCTTCAGAAATCATCCGTAAAAAAAAAATGTGGCACCTGGCTTCCTCATTTAACACAATTTTCCGCCTAGTTATCTCTATGCGGAAGCCAAAAATCGATCAACAAACTTTCTCGTAGAAAAAGCTGTGCGCGAAGTTATAATTGTAAAAACATATTCATCATTTATATGGATGATTTTTTTTAACGTCGTGAAATTATTGATTATTGTGAAATAAATTCTATTATTTTGACGCCAAATCAACTTAATAATAAAATATAAGCATCGAATGAAATTTGATGTGCATAAAACTGTAAAGAAAAAAACATCAGACAACTCTTTATTTTTTCATGTTAATTCAATTCCTTGATTTTTTTTAATTCATATGATTTTTTTCAAAATTTTATATCATTTCGATCATTTTTTCTCGAAAGTTTAAAAAATCTATGTAGAGACATGAATTTCGGATATGTTTCAGTATCACGATTCTACAGTACGCACAAAAATTTTCGAGGTCATTGCGCCAAGCGTTCCGTAGTTATGGCCATAAAAAATATCGAAAATTACATAAAATTCTGAAAAAATTTACGTGGCTTCTAGAAAAAGAGGTTCACTAATTATTTTGAACAATTTTTTTTAGTAATTTTTTAATAACTTTTTCACATTACTATTATGCATAATGAATGTTGCTGGCACCTTTAATGCAGTTGATTTTTTCAGATTTTTATACCATTAGGAAGTGTTCAAATTCTCACTGAATTTCACTTTTGACTGAGAATGTACGTGTGAATCATCCTTAAAAATCAGCCTGGGAAGAGTAACTCAATTGTTTCACGGCCGGCGCAATTTTATCTAATAGCTAATTAGGTGACAAAGATTAATAGTACAAACAGTTTAATAGTTTTTTCCAAATAACATATATTTTTAAAAAACGGAAGTCGCCAAAGAGAATAAGATTAACGATAAGGCTGCGGAAAAGTTGATGGAGACGAATTCAGTGCAGAGTTACGCGAATTTTTGCTGTCCAACCGACACATCTTGCTGCAATGAGCTTTGTCCATCAACGGCGAGTAAATTACCCGGTGAATTAACGGAGGAATGCCCGCTGAAAAAGGACCAAAGTTCGGAATGCAAGCTCGGGGGTACCAGAGGATTGGGAACTTTGTTGATTTGCCTAATTCTACTGCTCTTGGCAATCGTCGGAATTCTCCTGCTGAATTTTCTGTCCATGAGGACTGGCCCCGTAGCCGGACCTACAAATACTAATGTAATCATTTTTTAAATATTTCAACTAAATCGTCAATTAAAAGAGGAACGAAAAAATCCCTCACATCAGAATTACATTTTCTTTTAAAATACAACATTGTTAAACATGATAATATGGCGTATACGATATACAAATATAATATTCAGAAAATTCTGGGAGCACAATTTTTTTGAGTCGAAAATATAACAAAAACAATATTTATTGAAAGGAAAAACATTTTCAATTCGATTTATTATTACCGAAAAAGGATCGATATATTAATTAACGATTGATTAGTCATTGACGTAGTTTTTATTTCGCAATTTTTTTTTGTATCTGTTGTAGAGAGATGATAGTAATTGTTTTTTCTCCAAACAGATAATACACGTTGCGGCGCCAAAGACAGTAATTATTCAACCGTGCATGGTCGATTACCAATTAAATATTTGTTCCCAAAAATATTGATGCGGATAATTTTTGGATCCGAATTTTACCGAAGGCCGCAGCAAAGCCACACGGCGCAGTGGCAACCGATTACGTCGACTGTTCTCACATCGGCGCTACACTGCTTCGACAGGGTGGAAACGCTGTTGACGCCGCGGTCGCCGCCGCTCTTTGCATAAGCGTCGTTGCACCTCACAAAACTGGCTTAGGAGGGTGAGTATTCGCTCCTATCGTGTTTCCCCCAAAATTTGATTACGTGAAAACATTTTCCTTTTTTTGCTTACAGTTTTTTAATTTTTAATTTTTTAAAATAAATTAGTCATGCGTAACAATTTTCTAATTATTAAATCCTTAACAACTGACAAATAATTAAATTAAAAAAAAGTGTTGACCATGTGTTAGTATTTAACCATTTTTTATATTTAGTTAAATTTTTTTGTGATTAATCTGACTAAAATAAATATTTTTTTCGTTAGCGGGGGCCGAATAATGATTTACAGTCACAGAGACGGAACGAATCCGCTGTTCATCGATTTTGCAAACAACACGAACGAAGGTTTGATTATTCATCAATCGATCGAAAAAATAAAACATTCGTTTAAACAAAAAATCGTCTATTATTTATTTAAAATAGATATATAATATATAAATATATATATATAAATAAAACAATATATAAATATATGTCTATATTAAAATATAATTTTGTTGCACTGGACTCAGGTATCTTTGCAACTGCGAAAGTGCGCGTGCCGGGTTTTCTTCGTGGATTGGAATTTGCACAATCGTTGCGAGGCAACTTGCCTTGGCGGAGGATCGTTGAACCTTCCGTGAAAATCGCCAGAGACGGCTTTCGCGTCAACGAGGATCTGGCCGAAGAAATTGGGAGAAGCGTCGAGCATGGAATGATCTGGGGACACTTGAGATCCGGAGATAATCTGCGGTTGCCGATTCTTGCCGATACACTCGACGCGGTTGCTCGTTTCGGCTGTGACGGTTAGTAAATTCATCCAAACACGTTTGAAGAAATATTTATCTATTTAAGGTAGTTCTGTCGCTTGGTGTTCATTTCGCATAAGTTCGAGAAAAATTTCTTTTGAATTTTGTTTTTATTTTCATTAAAAAAAATTCAAAGCAAATTTAAAAATCTGAAAAACTGCATACGTATTCAGAAAAATCAACGAATCTTTTTCGTAATAAACAAGAAGTAGGTTGCTGGGTAATTTGTTAAACAATTAATTTTTTGTTTAATTTGTTAATAACATTTTGGACCTATTATTATGCGAAATCAATTTTTCCAGTACCTTTAATATGTATGCATTTTTTCAGATTTTTATATCACCGAGAAGTTTTTGCAATTTTATCGCATTTTTCTCGAACTTATGCGAAATACCAAGCGACAGAACTACCTTAAGAACTTTTCGCCAAAAGTCCAATTGTTGTCTCTTTTTACCTGTAAAAAAATCACATTCATATAATGGCAATGGCAAACAATGTGATTTTTCTTCACATTAAAATTAAGGATTCGGACTCGTCTCGATTAAAAATGAATGTATTTGGAATAATTTTATATACTTCTCTTGTTTTTTAGTATTGTACAATGGAAGTCTTTCAAAAAAAGTACTACGCGACGCCGTGGTTCGCGACGAACTGTTGCACCAGCTCTCGAGCTACGAGCCTCGTGTGAGCGTTTCGGAAAAGACAATTTTTCACGATCATGCGATTTATCTTCCACTTGGCGCGACAGTTTTTCGATCGACCATCGAAGAGCTCGAAAAATTGACAATTTCCACAACAAACTCGTCGTCCCTCGAGACGCAGGTTGTCGCGGCTCTGTCTATCGTACGATCCGTCGCTGGAAACGTCGAGCTTCTGAAAAATCGTAACTTTCCTCCCCTCTTTGCTTTTTTTTGTATATCTGTTATCCTCCTGTTTTCTGCAATGTAAATTTAAGTACTTCATAAATTATAGGGGTTATATATTAATAGGGAATTAATATATTATTTACAGTGGAACGAGAAAGATACAGCAATATCGTCGCTATGGATCCTCACGACATTTACGTCTCGATCGTCACGTATGAAAGCATAAATAAATAAACAAATTTAATCATTTTAATTTTACTAATTTTAGCTATCAATGATGGGCAATAAAATTTTATATTAACACAAAGAAAAATAGATTATCAGGAGACATTACAATGGCAAAAAAAAATTAACTTCGAAGTTTCATTGATCGTAATTCGTAAAGGAAATTTTATCTGCAAATCGCATATTTTTTGTTGCCACTCATTTTTCCTCCGAGCTTGTCAGAAATGTAATTGATAATTTTTTTCCAGGGGTTTGAGCACTTCTCTGGGCCTGGCACACATGACCGGAGCCGGATTTCTTCTGGACGGTGTAGATACGGGCAACAGCCTCGATTGCTTGACACCGATAATTCTTCACGACGATCAAAGCATCTGCGGATTGCGCGGTATCTTCGGTACAGACGATCCCGCCCTTGCCGCTCAGATAATCTACAATCTTGTGCTGCGAACTCTCAATGTTTCCATGGCTATAGAATATCCACGGTGACAGACATTTTGTTTATCATTTGTAAAAATATCAACGACGAAGTACAAACAAATTTTATCAATTGTCAAATTGTCAACTAAAGTTGCAAGCTAAAGGACAATAGTCAAATTTTGCAAATTATGACCAATGTTATTTTGGTATAACGTTTTAATAACAAAACGCAATATCCAAATTTTGTCAATTCTTAAACTTTCGATACAAGAAATCTACAATAGAACATTTTTGACAATTGTCAAATTTTCAACATTAAATTTGTCAAGTTAAAAAGAAAAATGAACGAAAAAACTAAAATTCAGATTTCATGTTTTCTCGGACGGAATCGCGACGGAAAGCGACGATCGGCATTCGATGGATCCCAGGCTTCGTGCTCATCTGAACTCCTTGGTTCCAGCGTCTCGAGTCGACGTGAAAAAAACGTCGAGGAGCGTCAATGCGATCACGAAACGCGAGGAAACGCTGGCCAGTCACTCGGACAGCCGAGGCGACGGTCGTGCGTCGAGATTCTAAATAAACTTGCGATTGATATTCGATACAATAAAACATACTCAACATCCGTTACTTTGTACAGCTCTGTGCCGTTATTCTTTTTACTGTTATTACAAACAAACGCTCCACAACACATTCAGTAAGCAATTCTAATGTACATACTCGGTATGTATGTTCTAGTACAAAATGTCTTTGGAAGAATTATTATACAAGTCTAACTAGTATATTCAATTACTCGGCAAGCAGAAAAAAACCTCGGAACGATAATAGGCGAAAAAACATCAAGTCGATGGATGGCCGACTTTACGCACTCATACACTCGTCCACTTGTTAATTATTAATGGCATTTTTTTCGAGAGTTCTTTCCGGGTTTTTTTCCAGGTTTTCAATCACTCGCTCGATCGCTCGCAGATCGATTCGAATTTAGATACGAGAGGCGGTTCATTTGGACGGTATTTTCACCGTATTCTTATCTCGAAAACAACGTGAAACATACTCGGTCGGTAACAAAAACTACAATTAATTTTTTCACGGAATCTCGAGATTTTTGAGTAAACTCAAATTATCAGCGTGTTCGAATTTTTTTTTAATTCACAAAATCAAGAAAAAAAACGTCACGATTATTTTGAAGTTGCTCCGAGTCGCTCCGATCCTCCAACAAGAAATCACCTTCGTATCGATTGTTTTTGCGATGCCTTACATTTTTTCGCTTACTGAGCTGCGACATAAAAAATAAATAAAAACTCTAGGACTTTCGAGGGCCATTAATCTTTTAAAAAAAAATCAATTCTTGCCCTCCAAGAGTCCTCGGTCTCTTCTGTGCGCTTGATCCATGTCGACCTGCTTGATCCTTGCGTAAGCGGCCGATCCACCGAGTACGATGAAATTGCTTATCCACCAGAGCAACTGTTTAGACTCGCTAAACCAGTACGACGCGAGAACCGTTTGAGCGCACGCTTTCGCGGTCCCGCTTATGTTGTGCGTCAGTGGCGACGTTACTTGGATCTGCAGGGCGGTCACGTAACCGATAGCGAAGCCGCAGACACCGCCCATCAGCATGCCGAACCAAAAAACGGACTCTCCGAGCTTCTCGTAGTCCTGGACTACACTGAACTCCCCGTTTATCAGCATAAGCGGAATGAAGAGAAAAATACTGTAGGCATTGTTGTAGTAAGACAAGAGCCAGATCTCCTGATTCACGAGAGGCAAGATGCGCTTCGTGTGAATTGAGTACAGTGAGAGGGCGAGGGATCCCAGGACTCCGTAAAAAGTCCCCAGTACCGAGAGCGATCCCGCCACGTGTTCCTGGTCAACCCCCAACCAGAAACCACCGACGATTACTGCACAGCAGACTATGCATCCTAGCGACGTTTTTTGACCTGTTTTCGGGAAAAATATTTCATTACTAATAATAACAACAGTAACAATAATAATAATAATAAAGAGTTGAGAACATCTATTCAGCGTAATGATAATGCCAAAAAGTTTTCAATTATCGAAATGGTTAAATAAAAATATCGTTCAACAAACTATAAGCACGAGATCTTTTTTTTTCATGTACAATGAATTCGTTGATTTTTCTGAATAGACACGAATTTTTTTTAGGATTTTCTTGTCACTGAAATTTTCGTGTTCGAATTTTTTTTTTTCAATGCCGCATTTACGGATATGTTCGTTCAACGATCCGGACACTTTCCAAGCATACTGTGGACTTTGGCTACAAAAACATATACGAAATTTGTGATTTCACATCGATTTTTCGGTTAAAGAAAAAACAAAATTATACAAAAATTAAGAAATTGTCAAAAAATGCATAGATTTTCAAAAAAAGCGGAAGAATTCATTTCTCAGGGGAAAGAATCGTTTTCCGATTGTTCGTCAAATGCCTTATTTTTTTATCGATTTGTTAATAACTTTTCGGCATTATTGTTTGCAAAATCAATGTCACTGCAAGATGTTGTCAAGATGACAAAGTTTGAAAAAAATCAACCATTCACATGATGCGAATGGTTTATTTTTTTCAGATTTTCGTTGTTCCACGAAGTACAAAAATTCTGACTGGATAGAATTTTTCGTACAGTTATACGTGGAACACGTCATATAAACGTCGTTTCTTTTGGGCAACGCATTTACGTTATGTTCTGAATTATTTACCCAGGACAATGTATGTGAAAATGACATTGAAGACTGTCGTGAGCGACCTTCCGATGTAGTAAAATGCAACTCCAACATACTTCAGACAAAGATTGTTACTTGCTATCATCAGCGTAAACAAGATCGACAAAGGCAGCACCTAAAATGAAGAAAAAAAAATTGATCGGAATAAAATAAAAAGTAAGTTTTGTTAAACAATATATATTTTTTAAATAAATAATTTTTTTTTTATTTATATAAACCTTTTTGATGTTGTCCATGGTGTACGGATTTCCGTCGGGGAAGGATACGCTTCCGGGAAACCATTTGGAGAGTCTGCTGAGGCTTGCGCATATTGTCACGCTGACTATGCATTGAAACCAAGTGACGAATAGCGGAGCATCAAAGTCACTCGACAGTAGAGCCTTGTTGACAAAAACTGTCAGAATCGAAACAACCCTAGAAACAAAAATTTTTTAACATTTAAAAAAAATTTCAATTTTTGCAGCATAAATGAAATTTGATTTTTATTATTTTCAAAAATGTTCAATATATTTACCAATAAGCAGATACGACGAGGATGATCCTGATGTACTTCGATAAAAGTCCCTCCCCGTCGCGTTGCATTTTGACCATTTGTTACGTCAATTTCCATATAAGTCGATGTCGAACCGGCAAAGTACTTTTCACTGGTTCTATTGAGTCCGAAATATTATTTTTCGTTTGTCGAGGTTAAGTTACGTTGCGCACTGAAGTGAGGTTATCCTTATCGTTGGCGACAAGTGAAAATTATCGCTAGCCTCCATGTTATTGTGCTACTAGATATTTTTCATCACATAAGTGTTAAAGTACGAGTGGAAATGCGATGAAGAGCTTCGCTCAAATTCTTCAGAGTAGAAAACTACGGCTAGCAAAACCTAACTATAGTGTTTGTAAATGTTCGAAAAAACAACAAATGGATGAAATCAAACGAGTCTTGAGATGTGAGAATTAAGAATCGGTTCGTTCGATCATTTGACGAAGAAGAGAATACTACTGTGGAATTTGACAATTAATTTTTGTATATTGATGTAATTATAGCATATCATTATTTTTTTTGAATTTCGCGCGGTTTGTTCTGTTTTACCCGTCGTGCATGTAATCTGCATTGGGACCATGTGGAATATCGTGGTCGATAACCAAAATCGGCTTATCTATTTTCGAGGCGGTACAGTAGAACCTCGTTTATCCGAAGTAATGTGTGGAGAGCGTAAGTGGTATAAGTGAAAACTCGGATAACATGGATAATATACTGAATTCAAACTCGTACTAATATTATATATATTTTTAAATGACACCACCTAGCAAGTTGATGGACCGAGTGTAAATTCAGTATCGGATCGCAGTGATCGCCCTCAGTAAAAAATAATTCAATATTTTGTTCCATTTATTTATATTTTTGCACATTTATACCGTACTGCGCAGTCTCAAAAAAAACTCACAATAGGTGAAAAGTACTTATGCTATCGATATATCATAAATTAAAAAAACAACACATCACGTGCCATAGAACAAATTTCCCAAAGGATCGCTGCTGCCATCTGGGTCTTCGTTATCGATATCTTTTCTTCGCTCTTTGCCACTCCAGGAGTCATACTCGCAGACGAGTGGTTCCAGCAATACCGGCGTTGTGTCGGAGGGCCTTATGCCGTAATAATCGTCGATAAAGGCGACTACAGCCTCCCTGCTCTGAAGATTATTGAAGACAAGTCTCTCAGATTTAGGAAGTACCTTCTCGAGCATGAAAACGAGATGATGATGCATACAGAGAAAATTCGTTGGTACTCTGTCGGTAATGTCGAGCCAGTCTTGGACGCAGCTCAACGGCGTTACCGGCTCACCGGCGAAGAGGGCGGGATTCGCGAGAATTCCATTGGCCGACATAACGCCGTCGCATTTTGATTTGTCGTACAATTCCTCGGCGTCCTGGAGACTCTTCACGTCTCCGTTGGCGATCAGAGGAATTTGTACGGAATCTCTCACGGTTTTCAGACCCTCGAGATCTATCGGTTCTTTTCTCATCTGCGGCGTTCTCGCGTGTACCGTGACAAACGAGAGACCGGCTTTCTCCAGACTTCGGCACAGTTCCACCGTCTTACGGATGTCCTTTAGCAAACGTATTTTCACAGAAACGCTGAAGGGTTTGAGTACTCGATTTCTCACTGCGATGATTAGATCTCTCACGAGCTCCGGTTTCGTCAGCAAATCGGAGCCGTAGCCGTCCTTCATTGCCCAACGTTGGGGACAGCCGCAATTCAGATCTGCGCCGTTGCAGTACCTGTTATGTTGAACATTTTTTATTTTTATATTTGGCCTGTAATTGTTTTACTTTTCGCTATGTCGACATGAAACCTATCTATACACTCCTTGCTTACATCCTGTCGTATCGATTGAGCACCCAACACGTCAAAAAATAAAATAAATCGACATATCATTGTTAATATGCTACACATATGCGTCAAATAATGCAGGATATGATATTGACATAAACGCTTCGGTGTGCAGTCGAATTTTTATTGAAAACTTACAAGGAATTAAGAAAACCGAACATTATGGTTTGCGAAAGTGCATGTACGTAGTGTCACGATTGTCGCACAGGTGGCTCTGCATCGTGCCTGTAAGATTTGAAGCATACTCGTCGCATAGTAACGGCGAATAGTGAAAACAAAGAAATCGTCTATTTGCGTCGGTAAAACAGGAAGATCCAGCAGCCCCTTAAGGTGAAGTGTAACCGCTATGAGTGCGTGAGAGATACTTGCAATTTCGCAACCCAAAAATCTCCCGAGCCGTTTATTTCTTGGGAAAATTATGAGAATAGTCAACTGCAGAATTACTACGCATAGTTTACCTTTCTCGGAATTTTCCCGAAAACATAACCGTATTAGAGAACTTTGGATTGCAGTTTTTGTTACTGACCGAGGCGTTGCACTTCACCTTAAAAGGATTTCCAAAAACGATTTTTCAATAGCACTATTTGTTAGTTCTCGATGGCTTTCATAAAAATGTGTGAACATTAAAAAAAAAAAAGTTGTCTTATTATCAATATTATTGGTGTAAACTTACGGTGAAATCATTTCTGCAGCGTCGGCAAAGTCGTCGGCATCTTTAGCGGCGAATTGTGCGATCAGAGGGTGATCTCCCGCATTCGTAGTGAACTCGTTTTCCCGAGCCTTAGCGGACTGGACGAACGAATCGGCGAGGATCATCGGCGTAAAGCAGAGATCGCAGTTGTAACGTCTCACCATTGTTCTGAATGGTAATCTGTTTATTGGATGGAGCGATATTTATTTGATTGAGACAAAAATTAACAAAAGAAAAATGTTTCGTTCGATTTCGACTTTTTCAGGATAATATGTAAAATAAAAAATGTGCATTAAAAATACGAGAAATTAGAGAAAAGAAAATTCCATTCGTCGGTAAGTAAGGGTCCTTCTCGACATATTACTTTTTTCACAAATAAAAAATGATTATGCTATGTTCCCCAAAAAAATACAATAACATTTTAGCGTACAAAGTGTGAAATATTTTCTTGTTTTCTTTTTCTTTACACATAAACATAAAACATTTAATAACTTGTAAAATGCAAAAAGAGAGTTTTCCCATCCACTACTGTAAATAAATAAATAAATAAATAAATGAGTAAATAAATAAAATAAATAAACAAAATAAATAAATAAAAATTCTCCGACATTTTCAACCATGTCCTTAAAACATCCCGTTACTATATTTTAACGACTCGCCTAGTTCAAGGTCTTCGATATCATAAATTTTCCTTACTTGCTGTATCGAACCATCGGAGCGCAAATTCTCGTCATTCGCGGTTCCTTCAGCATTTCCACGACATCGATAGACATCATTCAAACTCAAACCATAAAAACGTTATCGAACAATTTTTAAGCAAATTTCATTTAACCGTGAGACACACAGGTTCGTCACGAAACATGTTCCACATATCGAGTCTCTGAGGTTAAATGAAAAAATGCTCACAGTTACCACTTCAAAATCGACCGATCTCGCAATTGCCCACTTGATTCAATGACGATTTCTCGACGTCAGGTCACCCGATATGTATTTTCCAAATTCTTCGTAAACATCAAATATCACAAAAACCATCGCGATTTGAGGTTAAAAACACTGTGCGCAGAGTGCGCCGCCATGTCGTCGAAATCTTCGCGGGAAATTCGAAAGGCGTTCCCAGCGCCATCGCGCGGAAGACTCGCGGAGCGGCGCGGAGCTCCGTCGGCTAACGTGAACAAGAATTCCCCCCCGAGTTTCACGCCTCCGTCGAAAGAATCGCGGGCTACGTTCTATGCTTCGAGAACGACAATTTCAGGTCGAAAGGGAGAAACGGCCCCTTCTCGCGCGACACACGACTAACACAACGTTATCGTCGGGTGAATAATCCGTTAAAGGTTAAAAAGCTACGATACACGTTGGGAAATATTAATAACTCGCGACGAGTGTCGAACACTCGCCGGAGAGTTGCTCGAGGTCTCGGTCCCGGTTGTCGCAGTACGTCGACCGGGTGT
>JAPYZD010002095.1:0-17295 GCA_030522725.1 Ichneumoninae sp. B BG-2022a | reverse complement strand
ATTACTGAAAAAAAAATTGTGCAACAAATTACCCGGCAACCAAATTTTTTTTATTACGAAAATGATTTGTTAATTTTTCTGAATACGTATGCATTTTTTTCAGAATTTTATCTAATACTTGAAAATTACGAGTTTAAACAAATTTTAACATAAAGGAAACGAATAACATTTTGGGATCATTATTATGAACGAACAATCTTAGCAGCATCTTCCATATGCTTGATATTTTTCAAATTTTCATCCGATCGAGAAGTGTTTGTAATTTTCTTTTATTCCTCTCAAACTTAGGCGGCGTCAGTCATTGCGCTAGTACTTCCTTAAGTATTCTACTGTTGATCAGGGATCAAAAACTATGGAATGAAAATTTGAAATTCGCAAGCGTGTTGCCTACAATCTTGGCGGTTTTGATCTTGCGCCTGATGTACCTAAAAAAATTTACTATATTTAAAAAAATTGACACATTAAAAAAAAATTGCAATAAAACGTTAAAGTGATTATTTATCATCGTTTATTTTGCAGTATCTCGCTGAAATGGGCTATTGTCCGCAACAGGACGCGATAATGGACACCCTTAACTCTTGGGACCACCTTTACCTGTTCGCGAGGCTTCGCGGTATACCCGGACCGGAAGTGAAGGCAACCGTCGAAAAATGGATTCACAAATTGAGTATGAAAAGTCACGATAAATAATTTGTGTTCGCCTGAAGTTATGCGGGGAAAGATAAATTGTGAATTTTTTTTGTGTCGCAGACCTTAAAGTTTGCGCGTCTCAGCCGAGTGGAACCTACAGTGGCGGTAACAAGCGTCGTTTGAACATCGCAATGGCGCTGATAGGAAATCCGTCGCTGGTTCTCATGGACGAACCTACGACCGGCGTGGATCCGGCTGCGAGAAGGTCGCTCTGGAACACGTTGAAAACTTGCCAGGAAAGCGGTCAGTCCATCATCCTGACATCACACAGGTAAATTTTTTGACAAGAATTCTGGAGAAAAGAACGTTCTCGTTATGGCTAATTCCATTGTCGCTCGTTATCTCGCAGTATGGAGGAGTGCGAAGCGCTCTGTAACCGGCTGGTGATAATGGTAAAAGGCCAACTGGTCTGCGTCGGAGCTAGTCAAGAATTGAAGCAACGTTTCGGTGCTGGTTACAATATTCACGTGAAGCTCAATCCCGGATGCCAACTGACCGACGTCGAGAAGATAAAGAGACGAATCGACTCTACTCTGGTCTGCAAGCTTACCGACGAGAACAAGGTGTGTATTCCGTGTTCTGCACAATTTGTTTATTATTATTATTATTATTGCTATTGTTGATGTTGTTGTTGTTGTTGTTGTTGTTGTTGTTATTATATGTTAAATTTGTGGTGTTTTATCTTTTTCAAGGGGTTCCTCGGCTTGCACGTGACAGATCCCGACGCAACCTGGACGATAATGTACACAATGATGAACGAATTGAAGGCCGATTACGATTGTATCGAAGATTTTGCAGTATTATCATCGACGCTCGAGCAGTTGTTTATACAATTCGCCCGAGCACCCGGTGACGCCGACGAGCCGGATCTGGCGAACGGCAAGAGAAAACGTCGATGGTGGCTTAAAAAAACTCAAGGATCCGCCGTTTAAGATAATTCCCACCGATAAGTACGTGTATTTTTTTCATTGAGTATCTACAGCTTTAAGTGTATTTTTCTCCTCGTACTAATTAGTTAGACCAATTCCGTTATCGGGGTTCGAGAGTCGTATGCGAACAATGCTATAGAACCAAATATATATTAGTAGTGTACAAAGTGGAGTTTCTCCATTACCAAAATCGAATCGACGATTGACTCGTCGGCATTATGTGTCTAAGCCACCAAGCAGCGGAATCCTCACGTGCTGTTTGTAAATTGTACTATATATATATATGTGTAAAAAGCTGTATACTTATATGTACGAATAATTACGTACTTCAACGAACACTCGCGTTCACTGCAAGCACAATCTCACAGGCAGCTGGAGTATGCCTGCGAAAAATGTACTGAAGAAATATTAGAAGCGAGAATCTTTGGCTATATGTAACGATATGCAAACGTACATGACTTGGAACAGTGTCCCAAAATTCTAACAGAAAATTGTACCATCGAATTCAGGATTCAGAGCTGAGTATGTTCTGCAGATTCGTTTTATTAAGTGAGTAATTTTCGAGATGCGAGCACATCAAGTTTTGAGCCAATGGGAACGCTCCGGTGACCGTGCGCTCCATTTGTCAAGTGATTCTCATTGGCTGAAAATGTTTACTGTTCGAACAAGGAAACTATGCGCTGTATAAAGTTTTTACAAAGGGCAAATTTGTTTAGTTTTCTACGCATAAATTTATACAAATATTATATATATATTTCTTATATTAAAATTATATAAGATCCTATACTTTATTTTGTCGTTAACTTGTATTTTCATAAATTTTGGGACACTGCGTTTATATAATACTGTATAGCGTAGATCGCGTTCAACGGGTGTATAGAAAACGAATTAGAAGCAGAGATAAGCGATAATCAAAATATTAAAAATTTGACGTAAAATGCGAAAATTAGATTCTGTCAATATTTCCGATTGTGACCAATGCGTTTTGTGCCTACGCAGCGACAACTTGAAGCGCCTTAATGCAGAATCTCATAAATATATATATATATTTTTTACTAAGTTGTATTGTTACACTGTGATAACGTCGCCTAACAGTGTCGAGCAGACGGCGCAAGAAACTATAAATTTTACTCCGAACGCGAGAATTTATTTTTGTTTTTTTTTGCACATATTTGTTTAAAGTGAAATTCGACACAAAAGTACTTTTTTCTTTGATTTGGAGTTGTGGAGACCAAGAGGTTTTGAGTATGGCGGCGGAGAGGTTTAGCGATCTTTGCGAAAGTAACGATTAAGTACTCGCCACGCAACTTTGATGCCTAATCCACTGTGTTTCTATACATATGTGGGTTTATAGTCACAAAACAATTGGAGACTTAATATATTTTTATTATCTTCATATTATCTATTCATATAAATATAATATATATTATTACTGTGGAGCGTTTAAATTTATATATGTTTGGCAAGCTTTGTAAAGCCAATGTTGGTGATGTATACGGAAATATATATATATAAAAATATATATACATAAAAATAAATCAGTGATTTGTCGATGATTAAAAAAAAAGAATTGAAATTTTCATAGCGCTTCATCATAAAAGCTGAAAATTGCAATTCTCATATCGCTCTCTCATAAGATTCTTTTATTCGCCAAGCTATGAGGAAGCATTTTCTGTATTTTCGGCTTCCTCATAGAGGAAGCTTCGCGAATAAAGTAACCTTTGCACAGATTCGACATCCGTTTTGATAAAAAGCGCAAGGTTGGTGTACTTCTTCGCGCTAAACCTGGGTCGGCCAGTAGTTTTGGCTCAAAGTTAAATGCGACGACGATGTTGACGACGAATTTTCAGCACAACCATCAACCACTGAACTATAGTGATGCTAAAATAATGATGAAAATGAAGATTTTGCGTACTGATTTATCTAATCGATGATGACCCCACAGAAGAAACACCATTGCATGGATACGGTATGCAGATTAGTCCGATTGGTAGTCGAAAGAATATTTAATTCAATTTCAGGTTCGAAAGATCGCGAGAACATCGATATTGAACCGCAGCCGATTCTGTCAACTTTGTCTATGGAGGTAGAAGTTTTTTAGGGTCGTACTTGTAGTATTTTGTTACAGACGAAAAAAACTGAACGGCAAAAAGGCCATGATCCCTTTCTCGAGAACAGCGAGGTTTTGATCTTGCATTGTACTTTAGATTCTTCGGTATTCGAAAACATAATACAAACGTATGATACGAGTGGATACACATTACTGTTTTGCGCATACTCAGACTCGAAGCGTCATCAGGACGCCGCCGAACACAATGTTGTAGAAAATGGTTGTAGCGGAAAAGAGTGAAGTACTCATGAAATATGCAAGGTTAGTATGGGAGCTCGCGCGGGTGGTGAATGCGATAGGCGTCATAATTGCAGCCGCATCAATTGTACGCTAGCGATACGTATTCCATGAAACTGTAGCGGTCTATCACCGCCACTGTCGGTAAAGGAACTACAGACAGGTTTCTATCTTGGTCCATCTACCGTTCTCAAGCAGTCGCCGGAGTTTTATACTCAGAAAACTTGTTGAAGAAGCCACAAGAACAGTAGAAATAGTGAGCTGTAGTCATGAGTTTCTTCGATCAGCGATACTACGCCTTAACCAAGTCTCACATGTCGCGAATAGGCATTTGGCCGGAACAATCAAAATACGTGAAAATTATTCTGCCTTTGACGATACTTGTCTTACCATTGACACTCACCGGACCTGTGGTAGCAATCGTTATCTGAGTATGAATTTTCCTTAAAAACATTGTTTTTTTACTACAATGTACAACGTTTAACAGCTCGTTGGATTGCATGACGTTTGGCGAGATATAAACATGCTTGCACGAAGCATAACAATTTTGCTGGTGCAAGTAGCAATGGACGTCAGTGTGCTCTATTGTATTCAACATCCTGACGATGTACGGTTCCGGTATATAATATTTTTTCAAAAAAGTAAAAATGGTACGCCAAGTACTTAAAACGTTCAGAAAATATGTTTATGGAAAAACCTCTTAAAAATTAAGAAATCTACCAAAACAGATGTTTATCCAAACAATTAAAAAATATATATATGTGTATCAAAATGTTAAAAAAAAATCGAAAAAAATCAAATCAAACCAGCCAAGTAGTATTACAAAAATCTAAAAAAAAAAAAATACAACATGTAAAAAATCTTGAACAAAAAAAACTGGGCGTGCCAGTTTTTTAAAAATAATTTCTGAATGAACTACGTACGACAGTGATTGGAAAAAAACTGGCACGCCGAGTTTTTTTTGTTCAAGATTTTTTACGTCTTACATTTTTTTCTTTTTTGTGGTTGATTTCACCTATTTTTTTCTGCAAATGCGATTTTCTTCTTAGTCTTAATCTCGAGATGGAAAGCGAATTAACAAATTCGTTTGTACTAACTTTTATTTGTATACAAAAGTACTAGATTCAACAAACGAATGTCTATTCACCGAACGAAGCTTCGGGGGAGTAATTTAACACTCCGACTTTTGCATTACTCAAAATCCCACTCGATCGTCGCAGCTACCCGATTAATAACTATAGCGAATCTACAATGATAGTTTTGTACGAATGATGGAAGTTTGGCGTGTCTCTCGCGATACAAAAAAACATCCGAGACATCGTCTCGACTCCATTTTAAAAAATCTGCCGTCCGCCGTTTCGTTATCCACTAGGACCTCGATTTCCGACACAGCGGCGGGACCGACTCCGCATTGCACCTGCCGATGTTGAGGTTGCGCATGCCCCGCCCATGCTGACTGTGCGCAGCTCTCAGAGTCGCAACCTGTGCCATGTCACGTACCGTGGGCCCCTCGGTACGTTTCTCTCGGGTTACAGACAAAAATTTCTCAGGTTTGCGATGTCCACGACGGCTTTTCCGTCATTCAATTGATCGTTAATTCGTTATCGGCTTTAGTTGGAGGTTATGTTGTTCACCCGAATGAAGCGCCCGAAAACTATCGTTTTGCCTTAAGGCACTGTCTGGATCGACCTATAACTTCCCCTCCACGGGCCGTATCGATCGATATTTGCTCCGTGGTGGGGACTACGGAAAAGATCGAGGGCGCACAAATCGAAGTCCTAGTGTCCTCCGAAATTCGATCGTCCATCCGAGCCGGACACTCCTCCGTATTCTCTCGAGCTCCTTTACGTACACGTATCTCTTGAAACGTCGATAGTGCTCCATTATAACGAGGGCGGCTTTCATCTTCTTGTAACGCTTTCGACAGAGATATCCTCGCCACTGTTTCTGCAGCAGCGTCACGATACCCGGTATCAAGTCGCGTCGAGCTTTCTCCAGTGCGAAGAGCGTCCGAGCCGAGCGCACGAACACCTTCGTGTGACCGTACTTGACATCGTCGGCGAAATCTTTTTCCTCGATCAACGTTCGCACACCCTAATTGTCGTTTCCGCGAAATTTCGGGCAGGTGTACTGCGAAATCATCTTGTACCTTGGAAAAAAAGAGAGAAAATCATTAATTACTCACTAAAATATTATTGGAGACAATAATAAATTAATAGAGAACTTAGATTAATAATTGATTAATATATACATGCATTTTTTAGAAAAAATTAATGAACAAGGTGCATAAATTTTATTTTTTTTATGAGGGAATTTACCTTTTTAAAAATCGGTCGTATCGGGTTTGTACATAGCGGAAGGATTGTCGTCGTCCGACTCAGAATCTGGCTCCATGCCCTGCGACCTTTTCTCCTCTCTGATACGCTGTTTCTCGAGGTACTTGTTCGGCTTCTCCTCGTCGAAATCCTTCTCGACGGTCTCCTCCTCGCCAAAGTCGTCCTCGACGGTCTCCTCCTCGTCGAAACTATCGTCAGCCTAATTGTAACCAATTGTGCGAACCAATTGTGATTATACAAGAGACGCGGTAGCGTCTCGATGCCATCGATGCCATGCAAATCCACCAAATTTCGCGTAAACTCACGCACAATCGATTACCTCACACCCGTATTTCACTTTCACTTCATCGTATCTCGGGAACCGCTGGACGATTATAATCTTAATTAGGCCCATTGGAAAGCTTGGGTCCGAATTATATGATAAAAGTGTCCTTAAACATTCGATCCGATGCTTCGTTGCCGATGTACTTTATCACCTCACACCCGTATTCAGGTTCACGCACAATCGAAACATTTTGGATCGATTCCTGATCGCGATCATCGTACACAACAATCCACCGAACGAATGTGTTCGGAATTAAGCAAACTGGAAAACTTGGATAGATATTCTATAGTAAAATTTTAATATCATTTCGATCCCATCATTTATTTGTGAGGTATACCGGTTTATTTGTGAGGTATAACGTAGTGCAAACAAATACTTGCGGCATTTTGGAGTATAACTACTTGGTAGCGTCCTTCGCACACTTAAAAAATTTCTTTGAAGTACTTGGCGTCGAGACGCTACCACGTCTCTTGATGCTTTTCAAAAATATTTATGTTTAATTGGAAATTTTGCAGATAAAATTCATCTTCCAGTCTATAGAAAAGCATTGGGAAATGTTAAAAAATACGTCTGCAGTGATAATCCTTCACGAGTACGCGGAAAGAGGATATTACATCACAGTCGTTTGCTCGCGTAAATAATTATTTTTATTATTTCAGAATGCACGATATCGGCTTCAATACATCATCGCTGATTTTTTGTTTTTGATTTTCCAGTATGTTTGTGTGGTATGATAGCACTCTTCTTCTGCTTATCTTTATCATTGATAATACTTGATTTCGTTCATCCTCTCAACGAAAGCCGACCGAAACTTTATATTGTTGAAGCAAAGTACGGCGTTGATGAGGATAAATACTGTTGCTTAATACTCGCTCATATATATATCATGACAGGGATGACACTGAGTATAATGGCTGCCGTTGGAACAATGTACACTCTCTGGGTTGTTCATGTTTGTGCACTTTTTGAAGTTGTTAGGTGTGTATAATTGTGTACCGAATAATTTGATCGCTCTAGACCGATGCTTTTCCGGTTGATTTCCAGTAAATCCCAAAACAGCTTGAAAATTGACCGGTCAATCGATCAGTTTTCAATCGGAAAATAACACTCGAATTAATAAGCAAGTAAATTATTCATTTCCTCAACGCCTTAATTTCCTTTATTATGGGCACCAGCCGTTTGTAACGACGCCAGTCCGTCTGATCAGCTTGTCCGATTACTACCAAAAGAAGTCTCGGAAAACAAAAAGAAAGAAGATTCTACTTCACAATATCAATATTAATATTGATATTGCGTTGACCGACTCGTATTTCCAAACTCTTGTGTGCCCAATACGTAATTCCAATGTCGTAAGTGCTCAGCTCGTCCAAAGCTTTCCAACCGAAAGTCGGCTGTGCTTTTCTTCTCCCTCCGCTTCCACAGTGCACAGTGGCGCTGTGGCAGCCTTATGGACCTCAGTGCCATCTAGCACTCCGGTCGCCCGGTTTTTCCACTTTTCACGTTGATCCACACCACCAATAAATGTTCCAGCGTTTCCTCTACAGTCAACCCTTTTCGTCACCAACATTTACATTTGGTCCAATGCTTTTTCCCAACATATTAAAGTACTTTACAGAAGCTTGCCCGATCAATGTTTCGCAATACTTTCCAAAAATCCAGGTGCCCGCCACAGATCCGTCTGCTCCTTTCCAAAGCTCCCAGCGTCCTCTTCTCTGCTTACCATAGTATATAATTCCAGTTAGTAGAGGGATAACGTAATTCGATTATCAATGAATTGACAAAACCGTTGTCCATACAGATTCAATTTAGAGCTTATCGCACATAAAAATGCTATTACTCGTCGGAGTGATTGTTATTATAAAAAAATCTGTGACTGCATCATTCTTCATGCAGAGGCGATAAGGTAAGCGGGACAAGCGAATGACCGTGCATAGGTAAGCCGCGGGCGTTCAACGTGCAGTTTTTTACGGAAGATTAGTCTATTTTTGTATGACATAGGACTGCTGATCGGATAGAGGACGTCTGTAACGCAAACGTCGGAACGATGTTAGGCCTTAGTGTGATTACTTTAACCATGTCAGCAGTACAAGTAGATTACAACAATGCAATTTCGAAATACATTTTGTATTGCAGAAAAAAATATTCCTGATCGACGATTGTTTGTCATTGCAGGTTCTGTTCAATTGGAAACATCCTGGAGTGCTGATACAACAAATAGTCCTAATAATTGTCGAGGTACTCCTTATTTACTTAGGTTGCCTAACCGGACAGGAATTGATAAATCATAGTGGACAAATTCATACAACTGCGTGCGTATAATTGAGTTACGTGGCGGAAAAGTCTACCAAGTCGTATTAATGTTGCCTTCTCTACTCGTTAGTTATAATATGGACTGGCAGGATATGCCAGTGAATGCTCAAAAGCTCCTGATACCAATACTGATTCGAAGTAGCAAACCTTGTTGTTTCACCACCGCAAAAGTCAGCGTTGTGTCAATGGAATGCTTTAGCACAGTATGATGTTATCACGTTTCGATTATATATCTCGATGTATAGTAACAACTGATAATATAATCGACATTCATTATAATAATATATTTTGGAACTGTTTGGCAAGGTTTTACGGACAGTGTTATCGTACTTCATGATATTTGCGAAAATGATTTGAATATTTTACTCATCAACGATGCTGGATCGCGGTGACGAATATACTGTTTTCTTTATATTTTACAAAATAAATAAATAAAAAAAAGTTATCTATAATATGACTGTACGATGCAGTATCCCAGCAAAAAAAGCATGCCGTAAGAATCGACATGCCGTGCCGGCACAATGCAGACATGTATGTCCGCAGGTGACGATATTGTTACGGCACGGCGGAACAATATCGTCACAGAAGCTGCTTGCACAGTCCCAACTCGCTGTGGAGTTTCACTGCCGAGATTGTGAAGCTACACGGCGAGCTGGAACTGTGTAAGCAGTAGTCTAGTATCAAAAAAGAGTAGAAAAAAAGGTCTACACTAGGACCCTGATTTTTCGAACCCCGATTTTTGTAATTGCTCCTACTACATGCCACATATCGATCGCGTGGCTACGTGGAAGATTTATTTATCACTGTGCCATAAAAATTGCTCGAAGCTTCTGCGAGGATTGGGTTTAAGGGCTAAACGTAGAGTCGCCGATATGAATTTCTAAGATCTTGTGCAATTGATTTTTTGTGTCCTCACGGAGAAAGCTTTGCTTTTGTGAAAAAAAAAAAACATTTCGAAATTTTGTGTCTGACTGATGAAAATATTGTATAATATCGAATAATCATATTTAGGAAAAAGGTGTATCTATGCGTCGGTGCGTCTCCAGCTTGAACGCTCTTCAACCCGAGTGCCCGATTTCGTGTAGATACGCAGGTCGCACAAAAAAATTAGTTATCAGAAAGTTATCTAAATGGGTTACATATGTCCGTCCGGACGGTATCCGAAAGTTACCTGCCATCCAAAAAGTTAACTTTTGGACGTAGGACAACTTATAGTTACCATCCGGACGGGCATATGGAACCCATTTAGATCACTTTCTGATATCTAATTTTTTTTTTTGCTACCTGGGTAGCTTGGAACCTGCTCGAATTTTAAGTTAGCCCGATCTTTCGAATAAATCTTGATAAACCCACATGCACGTGTCGCTTTCCGAAAATGCTAATTCAACCAATTTCGGATCGCAGGGTAACATTCTTTCCAGTTGACCTCAATACGAACACACAAGGAAAAAAAGCGCTGACACTGCATTCAGGAACGCCCCGGCTTATCGCCTTTACAATCTACACCTACTTGGTCGTGGTTCACGTTACTGACATTCGAGTTGCACGAAACTTAAGGAGGATTCGAGCGTTAGATTTGTGAATCGTCAATGTTGAATTTGCTTTCTCCTCAAAAAAATTAGCACCCTTGAAAAAAATTAATTACAGTTTTCATTAACGACCGCGATATTTCACTTCCCCTCAAGAGTCCCCACCACGGATCGAATATCAATCGACAGTAAGCTATTTGCCATGGTCGACAGTTAGTATGGGCGGAGCATGCGCAGCCTCGATTTTGTTGGGTCTCAGGTAGCACAAAAAAACTAGTTATCAGAAAGTGATCTAAATGGGTTACATATGTCCGTCTGGACGGTATCCGAAAGTTCCGTCCCATCCAAAAAGTTAACTTTTGGACGTAGGATAGCTTATATAGTTACCATCCGGACGGACAAATGTAACCCATTTAGATCACTTTCTGATAACAAATTTTTTTGTGCTGCCTGGGGTGTAGCGGGAGCCGGTCCCGCCACTGTGAATGAAGTTGTCCTCCTTGATCCTTGAAACGACTCAGACGGTAACCACAATCTGTAATGAATGCGATTCAGAGACCGTAAACTTTACGGGAAAAAGCAAAAGCATTAGCAGTACTGTACAATTCAATACCGCGTCCGATAATACTTTGTTTTTACCCCAAATATCAACCATTTTTACATGACATTAATTCGAAAAATGCAACTATCTCTCTTGCACTCACATGTCACAGGGTACATGTTTCACCTCGCCTTAAGGACATGTGAAACGACGCAGTCGGTAACGAAAATCTGTAATGAATGCAATTCCGAGATCGTAGCCTTTTTTCAGGAAAAGGCAAAGCATTAGCGGATGTATAATTTAATACCGCGTCCGATGCCCTAGCAAGTCGACGGACGGCTGCTATTAGAGAGAAAAACTAAAAAACGGACCGAAAAACGGACTCGTCCGTTGGGGAACGAAACGGACCGCAAAAACGGTAAAACGGACCGTACGTTTGGATTGGTCCTTTTCCGGTTGCGAAAACCGAGGAAGGACCGAACGTTTTTTATTAAAACGTTTGGCAAAGTTAAATTTTTTTTGTTGGTTTGCTTTTAATTCCGTTTTTAATGAAAGGACAGAATAAATATACGATCTTGGTCCTTTTTCGGTTGCCGGAACCGAAAACGGACCAAAGCAAATTTTTCGAAAAAAACGTTCGGTCCGTTATCGGTTTCCGCACCAGAAAAAAGACCAAATGCCAAAAAAAAGTGTACAGTCCGTTTTGTCGTTTTTACGGTCCGTTTTGTTCCCCAGCGGACGTGTCCGTTTTTCAGTCCGTTTGTGGTCCATCAACTTCCCAGGTAGCACAAAAAAATTAGTTATCAGAAAGTGATCTGAATGGGTTACATATTTCCGTCCGGATGGTAACTATAAGCTATCGTAAAAGTCAACTTTTTGGATGGGAGGTAACTTTCGGATACCGTCCGGACGGACGTACGTAATCCATTTAGATAACTTTGTGATAACTAATTTTTTTGTGCTACCTGAGTCGCTAGGGTGATGCTTCCGTTTTATCCGGAACGTCAACTGGTTTTAAGGCCATGTGAAAGATGTACCACGTGACATATGAGTGCGAGACAGATAGATGCATTTTTCGAATCAAGGCCATTTAAAACCGGTTGACGTTTCGGATAACCCTAACGGAACTGAGGTGACCATCGGTAGACTTCAATAGACTAATGCACAATGTTCAAAACTATAACTTGCTAAAGACTCGTAGATAACCTTTATTTTGGCGTCGTATTCTGTAACCCTTGCAACCATCGTTTTATAGTCTATTTATTTGATTTTTAGTTCCATGGGGATTACTCGAGTCCATCAAAACAGCCCAGTCGGAAAAGTGTGCCGTAACATTCGGCACGCCGTGATGGCGCAATGCAGACATGTACGTCCGCATGTGACGATATTGTGACGGCACGACGTTTTGATACCAGAAGTCCGCTTGCACAGTTCCAGCTCGCTGTAAAACTCCACGGCGAGTTGTAACCGTGCAAGCAGATTTCCGGTATCAAACCGACGTACCGTGCAGACATACATGTCTGCATTGTGCCGGCACGGCGTGCGTTCCCGTGCTAGTACCGAATGGATCTTGTGCCGTCACTTTTCTATCTGGGAGAGTTGCTTAAAGGTTAAAAGCTTGAACAAAGCGATCAGTCTCATTTCAGTATACCCGGAGTCTCGTCGTAGTCATTGCAACTCGTGGGTGCATGTCTAGTCAACCCTAGTGCGACGTCGACTACGATGCAACCCTAAATCCGTGGTTGCACCAGTTCCACTAGGGAAAACCGAAGCATTATCGGACGCGGTATTAAATTCCACATCCGCTGATGCTTCGCTTTTTCCCGATAAGCCTACGGTCTCTGAATCGCATTCATTACAGATTTTGGTTACCGACTGAGTCGTTTCACATGTCCTTAAATGGCATTGATTTGAAAAATACATCGTGGTACATATTTCATACGGTCTTAGGAGCATGTGAGAAACGTTCTCAGCGTGTCTCGCTCGCTCCGCCGAGAGCGCCACTGATGCTATCTCACTCGCACTCCCTAGCGTTTTACATGCTCTCAATATCCGTTCGGGGTATTGCACATGGCCCCACTGCGGCGCCGCTAGTCTGACGTTCGCCGGGCGCGGTGCAAGACGACGAGGCCGGGTACGACGCAATTGTACGCAATATCTCGCACTTCGCGTCGAGCTCGCGTGGGGTAGACGACAAAAGTTATTGCGAAAAGTTTGGGTGTAAGATATCGAGTGAGTACCTTAATTTGTTAACAATCTTTCTGTGCATATTTTCCCCCTCCCAGATCTCAAGTTACACAAGATATTGCCCGAGAAAAGAGAACCACGTGCGTAGTAGCGTACCGGCTTCCGTGTGTTGTTTTGAGACGATTCCTACGACATTGCATCGATCCCTCGGGGTGACGCGGCGGGGTCCTCACAATAACAATGCCTATGTTGTGAGAAGATGCTGGATGAGAAAGATGTGTGTTGATCTTTATTCTCGGGATACACGAGAAGAAGGCTCTGTTGTAATGAATCTCGTGTTCGAATATAAAATATTAGAACTCATCAGAATATAAAATATTCTGCAAAACTCAAACACGTATAACGAGAGTGCACGGTAATTCTCTCAAATTCCCCGCACATGCCAAATCGTCACAAAGTCTATCACACAAAAAAAGAGATCCATGCAAAGCGTATTCGATGTTTACGTGTCACGTTCCGTGCTGGAACAATTTTTACTTTTCCTGCGCAATTCGCGGCCACTCGCGATATGGCACGTTCGCGCTCATCAGCAGTCCGATTAATTGTCTAATCATCAAGGTCTCGGAATACGCAGAATTCCGTTACCTTTTGTGAAGTTAGGTTAACGGTAACCTTACGGCAACGCGAATGCAAATCCAATGTCAGTGACAGTCTAAAGAAAATACATTTTGCTGGCTTGCACTTCGCAAACAGGTCCGAAATGTATTTTCTACCGGTGCGTTAATCGTGACGCTAGGTGTCATGGCTTCTGGGCAATCTGAAATATTCGATTACTACAGTGTTAATCAAAATTCCACTGCACGCTGAAGCGCTTATGTCAACATAATTGTCCTACACGATTTGAAGCATATTCGTAGCATACTGCCAGTTCTAAATTGAAACTAAGAAATCGCCTGGTTCCGTCGGTAAACAAAGATAAGTAAGGAGTTGAAAACGCGTCCAACACCCCCTTGACGATGTAAAATCGATTGTACGAAGTCGCCTCGCTCCGTTGGTAAAACAGGAAGGTCCAGCAGTACTTTAAGGGTATGTGCAATACCGCGGTCGGTAATAAAAACTGTAATACACTTTTCTCACGGATCCTGGCATTGACGATGAACAGAAAAGTCTCATCGGAAGCCGAGATGATATTCGCTTCGGATAAGACTTTTCTTCTGAGCGCACATGCGAGAACCCATGAGAAAAGGTGATTACAGTTTTTGATACAGAATGAGCCCGCGACGGACGGGGAGGAACGTGTTTCATATGGTCTTAATTTCACTCGTTCGCTTACCGTCGGTCAAGAAATATAATGTGAGCGACAGATAATTTTCGCTACTAAATGTTACTACTTACATTTATTTGTTTTGTATTCGCGAGACTCGGACTTACGTTTGGGCCAGGCAGGCGATATAGATTTCCAAGAATAAAAAATTGGTTTAAGATGATACCGTGTTTCACAGAATCACACGTGTTTCTTTTTGTTTCCAGGAAGAGATAAACGATGAGCGAGTAAATAACGATCTGATTCGGCTACACGACTTTAAACCAATACTATCGACTCGTCAACATGGGTGAAACATGGAGAATCTTCAAGCTTCTCATGCACAAGAATGTGCTCGTACGAAGGAAACATTGGAAGCTTGTGCTCTTCGTGGAAGTTATGATACCGCTGTTGCTTATCCTGTACGGTCAGGTTGCAAGAACATGGCAAAGCAAGGCTCCGACTCGGGTAGATAACAATACTTATCATCGAATCATACCAATGCAACCGGCACCTTGGGCATTCGAGCTGAGATACGCGCCAAAAAATAACCTGACCGATTGGATAATGAGCAAGGCTGGACAATGCATGAGGATACACGACGATCGTAATTAAATTTTTTTTATCAAGCTTCTGGACACATTTTTCCACGCTTACAGCGAACACGAGATAAGCCTGGAATCTTGGAAAATCGTTGACTCCCACTGCAAAACATTTTACAAATAGAGTGGAATTATATTAAAAAATTATAATATTTATAATTCCATTGATACGGAGTGAAATTATATTACCTGAGTTATTTGTCTCGTGGATGAAAACATGACGAGGGAAAAAAATTAAATCTCCATTGCATTTTTTACGGAACATAAATTATTTCTTTCTTAATATATAATTCATTTCTAGTCATATAATGATTTGTGCATGTGAATTCAATTCCCACTGCAAAACATTTTACAAATAGAGTGGAATTATATTAAGAAATTATAATATTTATAATTCCCTTGATACGGAGCGAAATTATATTACCTGAGTTATTTGTCTCGTGGATGAAAACATGAAGGGGGAAAAAAATTAAATCTCCATTGCATTTTTTTCTGAACATAAATTATTTCTTTCTTAATATAAAATTCGTTTCTAGTCATATAATGATTCGTGCATGTGAATTCAATTCATGGATTACATACGAATTATACATAATTCATTTTGTCTCGGTTAAATCAATGGTATTTTTTTAAACATTCAAAGAATGGGCTGCTTATACTGAAAGTTCATTTATTTTCATTTTTCACTTTTGCAGAGATGATAGCGTCGGAAAGCGAGGATGCGATGGTGAACGAAATAATATCCAAGCAGGAATTACATCCTATCTTGCAAATTTTCGGGATCGTTTTCGAAAATATCGGCAACGACAGTTTGTCAAAAAAATTCAGATACAAATTTCGGACGCCGACAAAGTTGCCCAAGAATTTGTATCAGAATGTGGAGAACGGTAACGCGGCAACGTTGAATTCCCTTGAGTCTCCCCTCACTCTTATGCAAATATGTCTGGACAGAGCCTACATCGAAGAGGCAACTCGCTCGCCCACGATCAACATGACGGTAAATGAAAAATAATTCGAGGACCGATCAACTAGATCGTTCTGGTGGTGACAATAATAACAATTAATTTTTTATCAGGTGACCATCCAGCAAATGCCCTACCCGCCGTTCGTCTACGCGAACTCGTCGACGCTATCGGGAGGACTACTTATCAACCTACTCGCTGGCGCCATGTTTTACTTTATAATGTTCGTCGAAGTTAACTTTGCGATTAACGAAAAGGATATGGGTATTAACGTGAGTATCGACGATTTATACAAGTGGCGATACATAATTTTCTCGGCTAGTCTCGAAGGCGTCAATCGTGAAACGAAAATTAACAAATCGAGATGTATTTTTTTATGTCGGTTGTTTAAAGAAAATATGTATTTCAATTTTTCAGTTTCTGATGTCAGTAAACGGTGTGAAGAACGCTCAGAACTTACTCAGCTGGCTGATAAGCGGTGTGATGTTCAGCGTCGTTTATCTGGCACCGATCCTCATAATGCTCAAATCCTTTTTTCTGCCAATGCTATTGCCGTACTTAGCATATAGCAATAGTTTCATAGTGTGGATCGTGCTTACCATTCATGTTGGTCACACTTTGGCCTTTGCCATGCACACGACAGTGTATCAGTGGAGACGTGAGTTGAATACAGTCGGTCGGTCTGATCCGACGCATTCACACGTGTTAAACCGACGACCGTCGACGCACAATTTACAAATCTCGTGTATTTTTTTGCAGCCGTTGGCCCAATGTTTGTTACTTTCATAATAATGACTCTCATGGACTATATAAAAAACTTTGCAACCAACGCAAACTACACCAGACTTCCTATTTATCTCGGTATACTCAGTCCAAATATTATGCTGATTCGAATCTTCGATGAAATCAACTTCTACGAGAATAAATGTAAGTTAATCAAATCCCCTGATAGACAAGCTGCACGAAAAGTAGCAGTTGGCGAAATAATTGCGACATGTGCCGCACATGTCGCAAATATCGCACCAATATTGCTACTTTTCATGACGCTTGTCTATAAGGCTCTGAGCTTAAGGATGCTTCACACGTACATTCCCAGTCAAAAGTGAGATTCAGTGAGAATTCGAAAACATCCAAGTGGTATAAAAATCTGAAAAAAATCAACTGTATTAAAGGTGCCAACAACATTCATTTTGCATAATAATAATGTCAAAAAGTTATTAACAAATTGCTAAAC